>CM019172.2:21774360-22083170 GCA_009739505.2 Apolygus lucorum
ATTGAAAAATTAAAAGATTCCCACTGGAATAATCAAAACCCTTCAATTTTGCCAGAGGAAAATGGGAAAACCTAATCGAATAAGTATTTTTTCCCAGTGGTGTCTACTTCATTCTCACTGATATTTCACTGGATGTTACGTCGTTTATTTATTTTATATTACATCCCCTTCTTTTGAGAAGTTTAATTATTTTGGAAAAAGTTTCAATTATTTTGGAAAAAAGTTTATTTGTATTGGGAAAAGGCACAACCCCGAACACATAATCATGCGACTTGTAGATGGAAGCTGCAGGAACCCAGGTTAGAAGGATGTGAGCCAATAGGGAGGCAGTTGACGCCTCCACAATTCCCACGCCTGCCTGATGGGGAAAGCTTTTCATTATCTTTATTTCTGCAAGCACGCTCGGCCACATCTAATTATTATGCTGGAGAGTTGGGTCCCATTACAGCTACTACACCCATGAAGAATTGTCCAAAAAGATTACAATAAAATGTATTTTAAACTGATAAATTGCCCAGTAAGAGATCGACAAGATTACGTTAGAAGTTTTCCAATTTGTACACGATTACGTTTATATTTCATCTGTTGATAAAACATGAATCATTCTATCGAGTCCATCGATAAAATTAACATTGATGGAATGAACCGGCAAACTTCTTAGATACTCCTTACGCGAACTGCAGAGGCAATTATGCTGTATGGAGTAGGAGTTTGGGCCGTCTCACTTAGGCATAAAAAATACAGGGCTTGCGTGGAAGCTGTTCAGAGAAGAGGAGCTCTTAGAATCTGCAGCGCATTCAGAACTGTCTCAGGTCTAGCAGCACAAGTGATAGCACGAACTATTCCAGTTTACCACCAGGCACTGGAGCGTTAAAGGATTTGAATGAGGAAGGCAGAGGCATTGTCCATTGTAAATAAGGAAGAGTGAGAGGAGACCATCCGGAGATGGCAAGGCGACCTTGGTTGCGAAACCAGAGGACGGTGGACAGCCCTCATAATTTACGACCTAAAGACTTGGCTGGAGAGAGCACACGGGTTCTCTCAGAATTATTACCTGACTCAATTCGTTTCAGGGCATGGATACTGGAAGATTGAAAAAACCACCGACCCAGAGTGAAGATACAATGGAATAAAAGAGGATGATTTTTGCCACACGTTCTTCACATGCCGCAATGGGAAGATATGAAGAGGAGTGCAGAAGAAGTCATCGGAACATTGCATCCACACACGATCATATATTAAATGATTAAGAACAAGTCGAGTTGGGACGCAATGACAGTACTTGTCACAGCAGTCCTCGAAGCAAAGAAGGTGGATGGAAGATGGGAGGAAGAAGAAGAGGACCAGAATTGATGGATATCTGACTGGAGAGCAGAACAAGAAGAGGCCTTCAGTAAAAAAAAAAGGCACACCCTGAAGTAATACTGTGTAAGTGGTTCCGAGGTGTGTCCCAAGCAGAGAGAATGGGGTTTTAGTTAGTATTCCCATCGGGTGAGTCCAACATTGTTGGGGCGAATCTTCCCCTTCGCTCATAAAAAATTCCCCCACTCCCTACAAAAAAAATTGTATACACTTGGGTACACAAAGATTAGCTACATTTGACTACATTGGATACATGGATACACAAATACCGAAATATAATGAAACTATGGTCAATAGATCGTGAAAATAGTAAAATCGTTTAAAAAACGCTGCAAATCATTGCTCAAAGGTTTATTATTTTCTGTATAGATCACCCTTCTGTATAGATCACTGGTTCTCCATCAATAGCACCTACCACCATCTGTATTCTCCCTTGACCTTCCCTCTCAAATTTCAGCTTCCTGCGTTCAATAGGATTGAAAATGGCTTCGGAGCTCACACAGCTGATCAGTGATCTGAAGAGTGAAGAAGATCTCCTCGAATGCTGGAGACGCCTGGAAGAGCACTTCCATTCAATAGGAGTAAAAATGGTTTTGGAGCTCACTCAGCTGATCAGTGATCTGAATAGAGATGGGTCGCTCATTAAAGATCCGGCTCTTTGAGCCGGGTCTTTCAGAAGAGCGAGTGAACCACGGGTCAGTAAAAAAGAACCGCGGGTCTTCGGATCTTTTGAGCTCAGTGCTGGTAGTGTTCGGTGAAGATCGGTTCTTCAAAAGAGCGAGTGAACTGCGGATCAGTAAAAATGACAAATGAATCGCGGTTCTTCGATCTTTGGATCTCTTGAGATCCAGTCAAATAAATGAACGGCGGCTCTTCGATCTTCGGTTGTTTTGAGATCGGCAGTATTCGGGAAAATTAGGACCTCCTTTTCGTCAGCTCACTGTTGCCAACCCATACGATAATTCCGAGGGAAAATACGATATAAGTCGATCAAACAATACAATTTTGCGGAATTGTATCGTACCACCAAATGCATTATTGTATTTTCGGTCGTAAACTTTACCGTATTTTTCCAGTGTTTACTGTGACCCACTTTCTGATTCTTTCCGTTGTTTTTTCTCCCTGTTTGATTTTTACATCATGATTTTTTGTGAGGAGCTTTCTGATACAAGTTCAAAAGGCAAGCAAAAGCACAGCCTTATCTTACCAATATTATCAATATTGAAGCTTACGTACTTATTGGTTCGTTTATTCTCTTTCACCTTGGTTACCTTAATTTTCTTTGTTGAATAACACGATATTACATCAAATTGTTATATTATAAAAATGTTATACCTACCTACTAAGAAATTTTTTTTTAATTGTGGTTTGTCAGAGGCATAAAAAAATGCAGATTTCATATAAATAAATATTTTACCAAAAAACTGTATTTTCAAGTCTTAGGTACTTATTCATTGCTTTGATCGTGTTCATTTATTAATTTTCGTTGCTTTTTGAAGGATTTGTTGAGCATCTTTATTGAACAACAGCGCTTTTTGGATTATTATTTTCAATAATGAACCATTGGAATCGAGCAACAGAGAAATTATTCCCTCTCGCCCTCAAAATTTCATGGCTTAGGATTCAAGGTAGTGTAGAATCCAATAATCGAATAAACATTTCCGGGCAGAACTAAAATAAACCGTTGTGTAACAATTTGTAGCGTTTTTCATCGTATTTTCATCTCTACAATAAATACGAGCTCAAAAGAGCCAAAAAGAGCCACTGATCCGTCGAAAAGATCCGGATCTTTTGAATGAGCGGAGCGCTCAGAGCCGTTCTTCTTGGTGAACCGTTTTGCCCATCTCTAGATCTGAAGAGTGAAGAAGATCTCCTCGAATGCTGGAGACGCCTGGAAGAGCACTTCCATTCAATAGGAGTAAAAATGGTTTTGGAGCTCACTCAGCTGATCAGTGATCTGAAGAGTGAAGAAGATCTTCTCGAATGCTGGAGACGCCTGGAAGAGCACTTCCATTCAATAGGAGTAGAAAGGGCTTTGGAGCTCACTCAGCTGTTCATTGATCTGAAGAGTGAAGAAGATCTTCTCGAATGCTGGAGACGCCTGGAAGAGCACTTCCATTCTATAGGATTGAAAATGGCTTCGGAGCTCACTCAGCTGATCAGTGACCTGAAGAGTGAAGAAGCCTTTGAGCAATGATTTGCAGCGTTTTTTACCCACCAACATTTTTTTTACCTACCAACTTTTTTTTACCTACCAGCTAGGTACTACCTACCACACCATACTGGCTTCACACCTTCACAATCAAGTTTATTAGAAAGAACTAAACGCTTCACACTCGATTGGAAAAATAGAAAGCTTCATACGGAAATTTGATTACTGGTTACGCAGAAGGCAAAACTGTATACAAATCGAAGAAATGAACAGCGATCGCATTTTAGTCCGATAAAATTTGAATGGAGATTAGACCTCTTTTGCGATTCACACTCATGATTCTGTTTTATCGAAGGAAAACCTTCAAGTACTCGTAGGGACCGAACGGTTTGTCCTACAGAGCTCCGGTTGGTCTCAAAAATTTTTTAAAATTCTGTACTATTTAAAATTGGCGAAAAAACGATACCTTTATTTCGAGAGTTTTCGAGCTAGGGCACTCTTGAAAATTTCAACCCTTAATTTTCACCCCTTAGAAGTGACCTACATCAACCAAAAGCTTCGCGGCACAACTAGACCCCAAATGGAGCCCATATACCAAATTTGAACCAAATCGGTCCAGTGTTGCTAAGAAAAGTGCCGCGTACGGCGTACGGCGTACGGCGTACGGCGTACGGCGTACGGCGTACGGCGGACGGACGGAAATTTTTTTATTCGATTTTCGTATTCTACGTACCTTGAAACGTAAAACATCAAATTTTGAGGGGGGGTTAAAATTTTTTTTTTCTTGCTCGATTCCAAAGGCTTATTATTGAAAATAATAAACCAAAAATCACTGGTAAAATCGTGAAAATGGTAAAAATTGCTACGTGAGTTATTTTTCCACGTAGACTCCTCTGATTAAGAACCATACTCTTCCGGGGAGTTATTCGTCGGAATTATGATGCATTACGAGCAATGTTTACCCGGAGATCGGGAGAGGCAACCTGATGCGAAAAGTATAAATTAAAGCGATCAAATAAACGCCCGCAACCCAACAAAGAGAGCTTCCGTCGCCTCGCATTTTGTTTGATCTCGCGGGTTCACATTAATTAAAGCCAAACATCCTTGAATGTTATTTGAAATTCATGGGGAGCTCTCCCACAGCACAGAGGTGTGCTTTTCAAATGAGAAGGTTTTTGGGGTCCTCCAGGCTGTTTGATGGTTTTTGTCCCGCCCGCGAGTTCACCAACTCTCTCATTACCGTTTCGGTTAAATGAGATACAGATTAAACCGCATAAATAGATGGGCTGGTCATGAGAGAAGGGGAATTAAAGGTCGTTAAACTATGAAAGTGATTGCACTATTTGTTCATTTATTCTGAACAAATACGTGAATTGAATGATAATGAGATTCGTAATAATAACTCATTTTCCACATCTCATTCTATCCATTTTTACTTCACTTAATTTTCAATTTTCCTCTAGATTTTTTTTCGGCTCTGGAGAAGGCCGAGTTACGTGCCAGTTGACCCCCTCCTATACGACACAGTCGGTGCACTCCTTCTCCTTTATATCACATGTGTTCCCTCGGCTGAACGTGAAGAACGGATGTCCCTTACGTAATATCGGAGTCTCCTGCCGGTACCAGAGACGTGAACCTCTGAGAACGGAAATTCAATACCGCCGTTAGTCTATTTTGCTGATAATACTGGTGTGAAACACTTCCAGTCAGCTCACAGCAGAGCTGGACAGATATAATAGAAATTGCTCATCGAAGATAAGGAAGCTTTTAATTAACGTCAAACATATCGCACCCTTGCTTCAGTAGTGTTACAACTCAAAATTTGGCGATTTTGAGTTATTAATATTACTGGATTGAGAAAAAAAGCTCTATAGATCCCCAAAACGAATCCAGTTGCCTCCGGAGTGCAGTTAGAACCTTGTGACAACTCAGGTGAAATTCGAACCACCCTTTTATTGGGTCACAATATGACCCAATGAAGATATTATCTTCAGATTGGTCTCAGCTTCCAGATGGGTATCAGTACCTAGATGTGATATTTTGTGTTGATGACAAAGGTTCGTGATTTTGGAGGTGTCAACTCTACTTACTGTTCTAATGATTATTGAAAGTGCAACTTTTTTGTGGGAAAGTCAAAATGTAACAGTATTTATTTATTTCCAGATACAATAAGATAATCCTTTTACGTTTAAAAATCTGTGATGAAGGTAAAGCCTACGATATAATTAGTCTTAAAATTTAACCTCTGCTACCACCCAGAATCTGGGAAAAATAAATTAATTTTCAATTAACTTACTATCTAAAATGAACGAAAGCTCACTCAAGGAGTAAAGGACAAAAAAAGGATACTGCAAATAAGGAATAACAAAATATATACTGAATCAAAAAAGGAAGAAAAAATCAAATAAACTCCTCAGCTTAGGATAAAACGAAATGGAAATTGAAAAAGCAAAAAAGAGAAACAAAAGAAAAATCCTTCTTGACAGACACAACGAAACAGAACAAAAGAAAGGACTTCTTTGGGTTTTGGAAAAGACAAAAATAAAACGGACCTGAAATATCCTCTGGAACAACTGAATTGAAAAGAGAAGGAAACTAAAAACTGAATGGAAAAGAAAACTGGAAAAAATTAAAAAGAACCACGAATGGGTTTTTGAAGAAGAAAAAGAAAGAGAACAATGGAATAACGATAGGGGAGATCAAACTAAGCGAAAGGCTAGAGCAAGAGTGAGATAGATTGTAGATAGTTCCCTCCTCAGGTAGGAATTAACGAACACAAAGAGAGGGAAGCAACTACTGATTTTAGTTTTAGGGAGCCCCACAAGATTGTGCGGGCTGTCCCTTAGATTAATTATTTAGATTTTTATTGAAGAGTATTATTACGATGTAGCTGTGACAAATCTCTACTTGATTTTAACTTCTTTGGGGTCGTCAAGAGTAGCCATCTGGCTAGTCAAGAGTAGCCATTTGGGGAGTAGCCATCAAAAGAAGGTACGACTCAAATCAAGACGCAGCACTGACTCCAACTTATTTTACATCAACAGAGTGGTATCTTAAAATGTTTTCAGCGAAAATTATAGGATCTATATTATAGGATCTACATTTTTTTAACTCTCCAAAATGTAAATTTTCAATCGCATTTTGCGTTTCAAAATGTTTGAGCAATTTTGGATCTATATCCGACTATGGTCAGATTTTAAAGACATCTTCAGGAATGATAAGAGACAGCCTTGTGGCGGTTTCCTATGAATTTTATGAATGTCGAAATATCAACAGTTGTTTTACCGAAATATCATTATCTTGCGGGCTTATTTGAATAACTTGAAAAACATCCCGATTTTCCTATTATTTCGAGGAAAGCTGGGCTCGAACACATTTGATTTATTATTCACAATAATGAACCATTGGAATCGAGGAATTAAAAAAAATTCAACCACCCATCAAAATTTTATGTTTTAAGTTTCTACGAGTTTTTACGTTTCTTCTCGTAGGTACGTAGAATCCGTATATCGAATAAAAAATTTTTCGTCCGTCCGCCGTACGCGGCGCTTTTCTCAGCAACCATGGACCGATTTGGTTGAAAAATATCGGTATATGGGCTCCATTTGGGGTTTAGTTATGCTCCGAAACTGATCAGTGAAGCTGTGATCATAATATGAAGCTCGCTATTTCTTCGAATCGAGTTTTAAGCGTTTGATTCTTCCTAATCAACTTCATTGTGAAGGTGTGAAGGCACTATGGTGTGAAAAAATAGTGACAAAGGCAAAGCTGTGATCATTGCAGACGATTTTTTCGAATCGAGAGTGAAGCGTTAATTTCTTCCAAATAAACTTGATTGTGAGGGTGAGAAGGTATGTAGTAGGTACCTGTCGATGGTAGGTAGCTATGGATGGGAGGTAAAATTTAAAAAACAAATTTACACAAAGGTTCATTATTTTTCTGTATTGATCATTTGCCTGCAAAGATTACAGATTGGCCATTGTCACTATTTATTTATTTTTTTTTTTAAATCTTACCCAACAACCGTAGGTACCTACTCACCTACTAGAGCATTTTTGAAAATTTCAACCCTATACACATTTTAATTTTTTTATTTTATGACGAAAAGTGTCACAGATCATGGAACGGTGCGATAAAACATTAACATAACCGGGAACAACATCTCAATCGAGTTGCTGTTCTTCACAGCATTACTTCGGGTGGCTCCATCAAGCTGAAATTTCATGCCCAGCCACTCTTAAACTGCTGAGTACGATTGCAAAATATTTACCGTAGGTTTTAGCATCCTCAAAATCATAATTTTCTATACTTAGATTTTTCTCAACTTGACAGACGTTTTTACATTTCTGTCAAAATACATGAGATATGGTGCCGTACTCCATGGAATCATGATTAAATCATGATTTCACGGAGTATGGCACCATATCTCATGTATTTTGACAGAAATGTCGATATAAAAATAAATTTTATAGATACATAACAAGTTTAGAATAGCATTAACTATGAAAAATGAAAATGATTGTTAGTACGTCTATACTTACTCACAAAACGAATAATCAAACTGTTTATCTCCTCCAACTATGGATGAATCAAATCTTCCGAATTGTAAACTGTTTATCGATAAATTTATAAGAATTTATCGATCAAGCTGTTTATCGATAAATTCTTGTTCAGTAGACTTTCTGTGTGAAGAAAAAGCGTACAACTATTTTAGAACGCCGTGCGGGAATACATTATCTTACTCCAGTATTCGTTTTATCGACGGATTTGTTATTTTCACGATAAATTTACAGACTGCTAGCTAAAGGAAAATATTTAACCCTCCAGTGGTAGACCTAATCTCATCTCGCAAAAGGTAGACCCAGGAGCGCGGCGCTCTTTCGGTATTTCCTCCCGAAAAAATCAATATTTATCATATTTTTTTAATGTTTTTGGTCAGAGTGTGATACTCAACTCATCTACTGGTGTATCTAAATGTGTTCAATGAAAAACATATTGGTAAAAAAAAGTTTTTTTAAAAATTGAACTCAGGAATACGTATTGGTAAAAATAGGTTCCTTTTGCTCAACTTTGAAATACAAATAACTGAGCAATTAAAATGTGACTAATCAAAGCCGTTTCAGTCAGATGCACGTTCTGCCTTTTCGACAGAATCTTCCTGCAGCCACTTCTTGGGGTCAGAAGAGCGCTCAGACTTAAGAGCGATCTGACACATTCACGTTTTAGTGCAAGAAACCAATCCATAATAACCCTGAGGGGGTTTGGGGACTGAGAGGAGGGTACAGTCCTGCTTAGAGGTGGTTTCTAGGAGGGAACTGTGAATCATAGCCCTCAGGATAGCCACTGTGAACCACAGTATTCGAAAAATGGGCTGAAGGAGCGCCGCGCTCCGGGGTCTACCACTGAAGGGTTAATAAAGAATGTGTAAAGGGGGCGAATCGTGTGTGGTGGGCAGAAACAGAGCAGAGGGACTACAATAACCGAGTGCAAGAAGGCTTTCCTCGTGGAGCCTTTTGTCCGAAGTAATCTCCAGGGTATTTTGCCGAGTGAGTATTTTCGGAGAAGGGGAAAAGGGGGGGCGGCTTCTAATACCTACTTGAATGAAAAGAAAAAATGACACAACTCACATCCAAACGAATAATAGCAAAATATTACAACTTGAGAAAAACATTATCCGGCATCGGTTTTCCCTCGCCCAGGTGGATTAATGTGTGTGATAATGAGAAGAAAAAATGGTAATGCATATCCGGCTCGAAGGACCAAATGAGAAAGAAAAAATAAAGGTTTTATAAGTGGATTGTAAGAAGATAATACCTATTATTTTATAGTGAGGAAAAAATGTCTCTTACTTGTTTTCGCAAATCGCAAATAAGTTTTTATTCAGATAATTTGAAGCAAGGAACAATCAGCAGGGGAAATTAAACTGGTGGCTCGTCATAATAGTCCAGAGCTGATGCGTCCTACAGTAGGTAGTGAAGTATTTAACAGTAAGGATGGAAAACGATCTCATTTTCCCTATATTTGCCTCATCTTTCCTGACATCGTAGCAAGATTTTTTCCAATGAAAATGGCTGAGGATTTTCACCCAACAGTTTTTCACTGTATTTGTTTAGGGCGTTCAAAACATTATTGCAGTATTTGGAAAATGGAAATTAAAACAACACAAAACTCAAAATTTCAACCGATAATTTAACCCTCAACGGACAGGGCGGCACTCAGTGAATTTGAGAGATGATGCACTCCGTAGATCCCCTTCTTACCTATAACCCCCTCCCCCATCAAGACCTATAAGCTCACCCAACCCTTAAGATTAGTTATTGTTTGGCACCTGACGGGTTAAGTGCCAAATATGGTCTAGACTGCACTCTAGGCATGTCCCAATGGTTGATGAGTTGATTTGAGAACATCATTATAATAAATGGCTGTTCAATAGGTTCAATAGGTTTATTGAAATCATTCCTATTCATCACAATCATTCGAGACGATTTTCAAATTCAAACATTTCCTGATGCCTATATTGAAAGTTGTTACCTACGTATAAAAATGTCATTCTATTTGTCACCGTTGAATACACAGATAGCAAGATGGCGGAAAGTACCATAATGAGTAGGTAGAGTTGGAATATTGAGATAATTCACAGTTTTTTTTTAGTTTATTTTAAATACATGGAGTTCCTGTAGTAATTTTAGTGTCTTTGAAACCTTGAAAAGAGCAAATAAGTACTGGGAATGCATTAGTTCGAAAACAATTGCGGGGATAGCGGAAATGGCATGCGGCACCGAGTGCGCCAATCTGTCCTAGGTTTGACACTAAAGGTATTTGTCCGTTGAGTGCTAAGTTTTGGGCTTTCTTGAACAATTTATAATGTCCCTTGTCTCTCTGAGTGTTTGTCTATCTGGTTATGAAACCAGTCTTATACTAAAAATACCCCAAAATTTAGGGCTCGTGCTGGTAGATTGGTGTAGAAACCTAGAAGATTAACTTATGATTAAATAAGATGATTAAATAACACAAATCTAACATTGATATTGATTTTAAATTTGTGGAGGAAGACAATTTTCTTTCCAATTGAAATTTGATTTAGATTGAACTTATTTTGATTGATCTAATTGTCTACTTGTGTACCAATGTATATGACTGATTGAACTTGTATCAATCTTGTACGTTGAATATATATTTTGCCTGATAGGAAATTCATGATTGATGATGTGGAACTCAAGAGACTTTGATCTCTGGAAAATTAATCAAGATAGTTTGAATGTAAAAAAATAATTAAAAGAGAGGGGAGATTCAAACACATTATATTATAATGCGTGAGGACACATTATTTTTTTCACTTTTGAATTTAAACCAAATTGAAGCAACTTGATGTAATTTCAATTTTAAAACTTTAATTTCCCAAAAGGAGAGAAGTTTAGCATCCATGTAATCAACCCTCCACATCGATTCCTTCACTGTGATTAAAATAAATTATGTATATAACACTGATTTGGTCTCAAACCTTCGATGATATTCTTTTTCATTCAATAATTAGATGTTTCTTTCAATAAAGTTCTCTCTTTCAAAACGAACATCGTGAGTGTTACTTGTATTCCTACATACATTACAAAACGGTTTCCTACGTTGATCGAGGGGATTCAATCTTTGGAAGGATACGAGAAAATGCGCGTAATAATATCCATCCAGGTTAGTCAATCGGTAGGTAGGCAGTATGAAGCGAGCTTCTAGTGCACGAAATTTCAAGGGTTTCCGACAAACCAGGCGATACGTGAGGACGACCTTGTCAGACCGCGGAGGTGACGGTCGACTACGTGAATGGAATCCGACGAAGGATTCAGCGATGGAGAGAACGCTGCAAGGGAAGAATCAAGTGGGCCTTAATTGGGGCTCTTAGTATGCCGAGCGGCATGCAGTGCGGAGGCGTCACAGATCCATCCCCCTAATTATTGCTCGGTAGGCAGTGAACGTGTGTTATAACGGGGGAGGCGTAACAATGAAAGCACGTGACCATCGCCAAACTGTTCTGAGATTGCAGAACATGATATTCGTACGGTAGTCGACAATCACGAGCTATTTTTTTTCAAAGGAGTCAGTTTTCTACAGCAATATTCACATTTCATAGATTGTCCAAGCTGTAAAACTGTTGTCTTGTCAATTTGAATGATTCTCACGTTTTTCAACCCCACTAAGGTTAAAATGTCCACCAAAATTGGCCCATGTAGTCTCAATTTCGCCCGAGAGAACAAATTGTTCAAAATGCAGTATAAAGCCGGGATTAAACTTGCGGTGTTGGGCCCAACACCGAATATACGTCCTTAACCGAACATTTCCCGCTGCTAGGGGTTTCCCGAATTTTGACGCGCACTCCGCACACACTTGCGGTGTTGGCTCTCAACCCCGAGCATCGACCAATATTCGGGCAAGCGACGATGAACAGTTTCGCTTACAACTTGAAAGTAGAAACAAGGAAGTTTTTGAAACTTTGAAAAATCAAAGAAAAAGATCTTCTCATCCACAAAAAGAACGGCTGGTGTCAAGATTCTCAGGATGAGGTCCAACCTCGATCTAAAATGTTTAAAAAAATCGGGCGCACCCCCATCCAACGGCTGAAAAATGAAAAGATGAAGCAGATAGAGAGGCTGTTGGATCAATACTTTGATAAAATTAATTAATAATATGGAGAAAATTTTCAATAATATACCTATTCAGCTTGGGCTCTTGATAGTAGGAAATTAATAAACATTGTTGAGAAGAATATTTTCCTTGAGAATATTGGATATGTTGATATTTTGTGACACTGAAGTGTCAAATGATACTTTGAAAAATCGGTACTCTAGCTAAACGGTACATGGGATATCACTACTCAAATACTAAACGAAATATCGACACTTTTGTAACGATATCAACCCTGGTCACTAAATAATGAATGAGAGATCAGTGCCTTCAACTTGCCTCGGTGAGCAAACCCGCTAAACACTCGGCCATAAGTGTATACGCTACACGAATACACTATTTGGCGGATATTCGGCCCGCTGGACTCGGGACAAAAAACCGCCTCCTGAGCGAACATCCGCGAGCACCAATATCCGCGAACATTCGGGCAAATATCCCGCGGCTACACTTGCGGGGAGAGGCTAACGAATATCCGGTGATGGGCCCAACATCGCAAGTGCAACCGCGGTTTAGTGGAAATTTGAAAAAAAAAAGTTGTATACTACCTACCGCTTCTTTGTCTCTAATTCAAAAACGTGCAAGAATCAGATAAGCTTTCAGTTTCTTATTTGCAATAATGAACCATTGGAATCGAACAAGAAAAAAAAGATATTTACCACCCTCCCCTCAAAATTTGATGTTTACATTTCAAGGTACGTAGAATCGGAAAATCGAATAAAAAATTTTCCCGTTTATCCGCCATACGAGGCACTTTTCTAAGCAATCCTGGACCGATTTGGTTCAAATTTGGTATATGGGTTCCATTTGGGGTCTAGGTTGAGAGAATTGATTTGTCAACTAAACAAAGAATCAGAAAATTACGGTAGATTGTCCAAATGTCATTCAGCAATACAACAGTTTCATGGGCCGCGTCGATCTGTTTGACGAGAACATTGAATCTTTGAGTCAAGTTATAATGGAAATGGTGGTACCTAGTGTTTCAATTTGGAATCGGCGCTTCCTGCTGAAATGCGTGGAAGCTTTATAACGCCACCTCCAAGGTAGCAATCGTATACTGTTAGTTCAGGAGAGATGTGGTACATTACATCGTCACCCATAAAGTTCCTGCTAAAAAAACGTGAAGTTTGTTTCCGATCCACTGGGTGAAGAGTAGGAATTAAATTAAGACCTAAAAAACATAAAAAAGTTCCCTGCTAGTGTTTATTACCTCGGGATTGTGAACAAATGAATTAGCACTATTTTCAGATTTCACAACAAAATATATTGAACTACAGAGGATGAAATACGATAAAGTTTTATAATGATCTAATGGATATAGGAGCACAAGGCAACATGGCGGGCGTCGTTGGCAGCGGAGGTTACCCCAACAATTTGAATGGCAGCGGCTGCATAGAACTATTCTGCACATTGAAAGACCTAATTGTTCAATTCATGATCTATTTCTTAATATTATTCTCTTGTTCTAGTTCTGGCTCATTATTACTAAATAGGACCACCTAACGGTTGCATGATCGGAACTAATGAATGTAATTGTGAACTCAGCCGCCAAGCGGCAGAACTAGGTACTAAGATCGTAAGGTTGGCAGCACTACCTTTTGGTCTCCCGCCTCAAATAGGCGGGAAGTCCAAACAGCTAGAAAAGGAGATTTAGATAAATGCCACAAGAACACCAGGTTCATGGGTAAAGCTTGTGAGGTTGGTCTACACATCCATTGTTGGTATGACTATCATATTTCAATTAAAAATTTGTATATACATGCCTTCCAGAACTGTCCGATTTTCATGTTTTAATTAGCATCCCAGTTTTCTATTCGAATTAATCGTTTTCCAACTAATTTTTGTGGTACTATTCCATACTAGTAATGGAGCCCTCTTAGTTGCGCTATTGCCCAATGCATCCTACAGGGTGCGGCCCTATAGCAAATAATCAGCAGCAGCAGAAATAGCAAAAACTGTGTGTATGCTTCAATTAAAGACCAACTAACACAAAAAAGAGAAAAAATTCTAAATTTTATAGGTAAGTCCCTTTTGGGCGCTGGAGGGTTAAATAGTATTGAATTTTTAGAAATATTCGAGTCCACCCGGAGCTCTGCAGGACAAACAGTTCGCTGCCTACGAGTAGGTACTTAAGGGATCACAGTTCGTTTCTTCGAGTTCTATTTAGTTATGAGTTCAGATTCGATTAAGTACAAGAACGTGGACTCAACTTAGGCTACTAGTCTACTAGGAGTGAATGAAGTGAGAACCGAACAGGTTTGGCGTAAGTTTTTTGGACTTCGTGAACAAAGCCGTTGATTTGTTTATATTTCATATTAGGTAAATTACTAGTGAAAGTTTGCACAACTCAACAATTTTCATATCAACAGATTTGCCTACACGTTTAACCATAAGTTATATTAGTACATTGTGATCGCTTTTCCGTAATACTTATCGAAAAATGTCAATTGGTGGCAAGTTCATACAAATGAACCAACTAATCAGACAATAGCTACCGTGGAATTGACACTTTCAGACTGAATAGCTGAAATAGATAAATTAAAAGTCCCACGAAGCTGCGTTAGGGCCTTGAGTTTCCAAAGAACTTGGACGGTACAAGGGGGATCGAAGAGAGGCAAATTTAAAAAGGAGGAGACGGATCGGAAATAAACTGGATCTGAAATTAAACGAGGCGGCACGAAACCGTTTTTAATTTTTCTCTCTCCCCCGTCTCTTCCATCCCTCGGCTGGAGGTGGTTTCAGACTGATTTTCCTTCCAAGCCCCAAAAGTTAACCGCAAGTCGGACCGAAACGGAATCGGTGGAATGAGAAAAAGGAAGAGAGGGTGAAAAGCAAGATGTAATTTACTTATTGGTCTTATTCCGACGGTTTAGGGAACTGAATGCGAAAAGAAGGGGGATCGGGGAGAGAAAGACGGAGGAAGCTTTGTGGCCTGGTGAGGAGGTACAAAAGCCAGCAGGATTATGAAATTAGGGAACAAAAGAGTCGGTATGGTAAGAAGGGGGCAAGAGGGGCACAGCCCCTTCGGTATCCAGAATGAAAGTTCTCTTCTAAACAACCGATGCTGAAACTTCCTCCAGGGCTTGAATAACATTAATTATGAGAACAAAGTAGCTTCCCTTTGTTCGGACGTTTGTCATTTTTGAAACACTGGGAAGACAGGGGACTTAATTGATTTTTTTATTCGGCGCTAATTGAACGGCTTAACTGGTTTTACTTTTCTCAATTTCCCCAAATGTCAGACGGCAAGTATTGCAATTTAAAAAAAACGTATTTTTTCGTACATTAATTTAGAATTGGCTTGATCAAGAATGTATTCAATTTACCTAAGTACCTACTGTGATTATTGGCGTGTCTGTGTGATATTTTGGCTAAAAGACTAAGGGCGAAATTCATAGACAAGGGCTTGAATGTGAGCGAGCCCTCAATTATCTGAATTGAGGGTCGGCCTCGACTCAACAGTCCGTGTTCATAGTTGATAGAGACGGCCCACTTAAGTGTTGTGGTCGCCTGAGTGCACACTCAGCCTGAGGGGATGCTCAGGGGCTACTCAACTCATTTTCACCTTAAGTTGACAGCCTTGGTGGGGAATTTCCCTGTTTCAAGGGTATTTTGGGTAAAAAGCACGGGGAAATTTCCCTCTCGTATTCTGCACTGATCGTGAGTTATAACTTTGTCACCGGTTCTTATTGCATTTTGTTACGGTGGATGCGCATGCTAATTTCTCTATTTTGTTCGACTTCCTACAAGTAACCATTAGTTTTGAATTATTAGCAGTGGTGAATCAATCAAATTGAAGTCTGTTCAATTATATGCGGGTGCTGACTTTTTTCGGAGGTTTGTAACTTGATTCCTATCTCCGCAATTTCATCAGTTGGAATGAGATTGCTGCCATCGGATTCGACTATATTGCTCTGAAGAAGGTAAGAAATTATGATTTCTTTAAATTAGCAGTAATAGTATGTACCTATATGTAGGTACGATACGAAAGAAAGAATTATTATTCAAAGTAATAAACACAAAAAGACATTTTGGTATCCTTTTTATGAGTGTTTTCAGGCATCATTTAACCAAATCAACCCGTTGATTGTTTCAGACAAAATAACTTCTCCCGGCCGAATGAGGAAGGACTATACACAAGCAAATATACGAATATTTATGACGTTTGGAACCCTTCAACACCTTTACCTACCTACTTATTTATTCACCTGTGTCAAACAATATAAAGTCCGAAATAAACTCGTACCTTTCTGGATTTTTTTTATTCAACTTGTACTTTATTACCAACCCATATAATTTTCTATAAGTATGTTCTACCTAATCATTTTACTAGATCGTAAAACAAGAACTCTAGAAACAAGATCGTAAAACAACAACTTCAAGAAAGAAACTCACAATCTCGGAAGATTTCACCTAGTTGGGAGAGAAAATATTGAAAGGACTGTTACAAGGAAATTCAAGTTTGCGATGATCTTCATTGGATATTTTTGACGGAAAAACTTGTCTAATCGCCATATTTTTATTAGACAAACAAAATAGATAGGTAGTTGAATGCTTGCTGTACACTATTTTGAGTAGGAAAATCTGATAATAACTGTGGTTGAGGGGCACTTAAGGTACCTCTGGCCAGCACTCAGGATTTTGCCCCATTGAGTCAAAGGTGGGCCTCAACTCAACGCTGATTTTGGTTTATGAATACCGTTGAGTGCGCCCTTAGAATTAGCACTGAGTGCTCCCTCAGGGCGCCCTCAAATCTTGTCTATGAATACAAATGAGTGCCAGACAACCCTTATCGATGCATTTGAGGGAGCACTCAGACTTAAGTAATGACTATGAATTCCGCCCTAAGTCCCATAGTTTTCCCAGACATGACAGTTTTTCTCAGACAACTTTCCCTCAAGTTGAGTGAGGAAGGGCTCAAGTCTGCATGTCATGGTTGTTTCCAGAGCTTGTTTACTGTTGTTTAGCTGGTTTACTCCTTTAGGGTGACTCGGCAGCATCTGGTAACAGCATCTGATGTTTTCAGGTTAAAGAGGAAAGCCATTAGAGTATTGGCAAAAATTGGGTACAGAGCGAGTTGTCGGGGGGCTTTTGTAAGGTTTGCAGTATTTTTTTTTCCTTTATTTGGTATGGGCATAAAGCCATTCAACCAGACATATATCAATTGTATACATACAAAAATATCTACCTATATCATAGGTATTTATAAATTCACATTGATTTTTGTGATGAAATCATAGAAGGCATCATAGATGTTAAGGTTATTCAGACTTATGACGCGTCTCATGTCGAAGGGCTGTTCTACGTCGTCCTCTCTTGAGATTTTGGAGAAAAGTTGTCGTCTTGCGGTGTCGTATTCACGCTATGTTCAACATTTGTAATTCTGATTTCACAGAAAGTCGATCCTTGTCACCATTCATGGTAAAGACCATGACTACCTCTGACTTCTACAGCTTCTCTGATCTGTCCAAAACTCATGGTTTCAAGGTTCCCTGGTGAAATGTCTGGTCGGTCGAATTCCGGAAAACCGAACAAAAAGTAAATTAAAGTAAAGTAAACAACCATTTCAGGTAGGATTTTTATCCGACTGCCAGTCCTGGCGTCGCGGACGTCATCAGCTGTCTTCCTAAGGGAAGATCAGAATTTGTTCTGATGATTTCGCTCATGGCTTCCCATTGGCTTCACCGCCCTGGGTTGGGACGAGGGAGAACTGCGAACGACTTCCCCGAAAATATGCTCCTGAGGTGAGTCCCGAACTCACGGCCCCTGCAACCGGTCCGAGTCTCGTCTCCAGAGACACATGCCGTAGCTCGCTCGGCCACAGCGCCCCCGAAAACCGAGCAAGGTTGCATTGGAGTTTTTTCAAAACTTGATTCCGGAAGTGAATTTGTAAAGGCTGACGCCGTCAAGAAGCGTTCGCGAGGGAGACCCAGCACTGAGGAGTCAACGCTTTTGCAGGCCTACAGCGAACATCTTCCCATCTCCGCAGCCAAGTACGAAGACCTCCAAAAGATGTGCGTGGACCTGACCATCCCGAAGGAGAATCAGAACTCCTTTCTCTTTCAGAATCGAACTACGATGGTTAAAAATTGTTGAGTTTTCATAATTGTTCATAATTTCCAAGTTTTACAATTAAATTATTTTCAAGTTCGTGAAGTTTGCGTACCATAACTAGTAGTCATTATGAGAACTGACGACGCCAAAACCACGAATCTCCAGTTTAATGAAAATCGAATCAGGTCCTTATGAAAATTGACAACGCTAAAACTACGAGTCTGCTGTTTGAAGCCCTACGCCCTTTGCACGAACATGAAAGTACATGACACATGAAATGTTGGTCTCAAGGGCATTTTTAAAAGCACTATTTTTTTAAATATCTAACAATATCTGAAAGCTGATTTCGCGGATTCGTGGTTTTGGCGTGGTGGCGACGATAAGTGAACGATGAGTTTCAAGTTGTTACCTCCTTACTCCCCAATGCTTAATCCAGTGGAATACGCATTCTCCAGGATAAAGTCAAGAGCAAGAGAAATACTCAGTAGCCAGGAGGACCATGACTTATCTGACGTTATACGAGAAAGTGTGGCTTCAGTAACCGCAGAATATTGCGCCAATTACATTATGGACATGTTTCTCGTTTTACCTGCCTCAGCTACAGGGCAACCGTTACATTAGCTAAGCTAAAAGTTTTTTTTTTTCTTCTTCTTTTTTTCCTCATGAGATCAGTTCAACGGTTTGGATGAGTTAAATTAGAGGAGAGTTGAATTGAATTTGTAAAAGGTTGAAATAAATATGAAAATGCTGTATCTAACGTCCCTGCAATGGACATAATATATGCTCATTCAGTAGCATCATTGGTAACCCTCTGCTTATCATATCGCACTGCGACCTAAAGCAAGGAAATGCGTTTCAAGTGAATTTCCCCATCATCTCTTCCACTGATACTGACGTTTCTTATTCTAAATTCAAGGGGCGTTAGAGGTCGTGACAACTCTAAGGACACCTAACTCATAAGGCGGGCCCATTATAATTTGCAATTGTAATCAACAAGAGCAGGGCCGAAAGTCCTGAAACAGACGAAGGAGTTTCAACCCTCGTTCTTCTTAACTTCTCTAAATAATGTACATAAGATCCACTTATGTTAATAAAGGAACATTCTCGGGCGCCAGCCCTTTTCTATCTCGTGTTGCGAGCGCTTTTCTGTCGTCTTAGTCCGGAGATGTTTCATCGTCTTTGTGAAAAGGAGGAGACACACACTCTTTGTGTCAAAATGACTTAGTTGTTCTGAGGAAAACAACATAGGTAGGTTTCATCCGAGGATAACCCTTCTTAGTAATATAATGGCATGAGACGCCTGAATGTCCAGAATACGATCACTGTTAGTGAATGTAGAAGAGAATGACTTAATTTTGCATTCGAATATTGAAATACCTCTTCAGAATTGAGAAGTTCTACCTGATTAGTTAGCATTCCACCTTCTACCTGCACATTGACTCCCTAGAGTAAAAACGTTTCACTTGATCAGTCAAGCTTTCTATTAAAATGTAATGACTGGTAAGGTTGTAATATTTCGAATAGCCAGGTACATAATGGGAATGAAAATTGAAACATGCACGAATAATTTATTATTTTTCTTTTTCCTTCAAGAACCAACCTGGATTGGTCGACCCCCCCTCCCCCTCCTCACTCTTGAGGAAGATAATTGAACTAATTTCCTGCGTTGTGAGGTCTGCATTTAGAAATTCAAACTACCACGAATAGAGGACCTGGATCATACATTCACAAGTCTGGACCAAAATAATAGGTCTTTTGGCGGACAACACAGAAGTTGCTGTGGTTTATCAGTAGGTACGTTGTAGCCTTATAGTGTCATCAAAGTGAATTTCATGAGCCAGTTTGTATTTATTTTACAAAGCTATGGCAGCACCACGAAACCAGGTTGTGTTCGAAACTGCAGCTATCTGGTTCGAAGTCAGGATTTGCTTTGAACTACGCTCTTTTCATGTACAATAATTAATTCCAGTGCGAGTTTTATGTGTGTCTAATAGAAACTCTCTATTCCACGTATTTTTGGTATATCTTTTACTGAGGGGGGAATTATAGAATTAGCCAATATGAACCATAACACACCGAAGAACGCTGCAAATTATTACACAAAGGTATATTATTTTCCGCCACTGCAAATTATTACACAAAGGTATGTATTTTTATTCGCCATGCCACTACCTACTTGCTTCACAATCAAGTTTCACGCTTCACACTCAATTCGAGGAAATAGAGTTTCGGGTGCCTTCATTAGGAAATGTGAATACTGGTTGCTTAGGACGCAAAACTGAGTACAACTCGAAGAAACGAAGAAGCATTCGCATGTTGGTCAGCCAAAATTTGAACGGAGATTAGGCCTCTTTGGCGATTCACACTCGTGTTTCTGATTTATAGTAAGACCCACCCTTAAGGTTTCATAGGGAGCGAATCGTTGATCCTACAGAGCTCTGTGTGGTCTCATTCGATTCTAAAAATTCAATACTATTTTAAATTGAAAAAAAAAACTAACTAACTACACAGCACTACAGGCCGATGTGGCCCTTGGCTTCCCGAACTCCCTTCCGCCACCGAGTACGGTCACCCACCTGAGACCTCCGTAATCCCACCAGCCGGAGGTCCTTCAAGACATCATTAGGCCAGCGAATTCGAAGACGACCTCTTCGTCTTCTAGTTTCCATCCTAGCTCGCAGCATCATTCTCGGGCAGGCCTCCACCGGCATGAGGTCGACATGTCCCAGCCACCGGATGCGCCCAGCTTTGATAAATAGGACTATGTCTTCATGTTTTAATAATTCTTCAATTTCAGCGTTCTGTCTTGCTATCCACCCTTGGCCCTCTCTGATCGCTCCATAGATCCTCCTTAAAACCCTTCTCTCAAATATCCGCAGACTAGCCTCATCCTCAGCCCGCATGGTCCAAGCCTCCAATCCATAACAAAACCACGGGCCGCACCAGGGATCTATATAGCCTCCAAGAGCTTTTTCTGTGTAGCCCTGGATTCGCCGAGAAAAAAAACAATACCTTCATATCGAAAGTTTTTGATCTAGGGCGTTTTAAAAATTTCAGCCCTTATTTTTCAAACTCTAGAAGTGACTGACATCAATCAAAAGCTTCTGGACACAACTAGACCCCAAATGGGGCCCTTAATACCAAATTTCATCAAAATCGGTCCATGGGAACTAAGGAAAGAGAACTTTTATTCGATTTTTGGATTCTCCATACTATGTAGAATTCAAGATATTATCTTGGAACGTAATTAAACAAATTTGAGAGGGGTTAAAGAAATTTATCTTGGTCGATTCCAAAGGTTCAATAATGAAAATAATAAACCAAAAACGTTAGAAGGGCTCTCTCGTGCAAATTTTTGCATCAGAGAAAAGTAGTTGGAAAAAGCTGAATATATGTAAGAGCTCAAAAAATCCGATTAACCTGAGAGTGATGTCTTAAGCATGTCTATTACTGTTGATATTAACGGTTGAGTGGTAGATAACTTCCTTGTAAGGTGTGACGAACGAATTATTATCCAAGTTAATGTATTCAAAAATTGCCTAGTCTTGAAACAGTATTCACGGGAAGAAATTTCTTGAGCCTCAAATCATATCCCTTACGCACATAGACATGAGAGATTTTCCCCTCCAACCCTGTAGGAAGTCGATCGATCTGTTAGGGAACGCACTCATTTAGAGTTGGAAACCATTGCGCCGTAACTTCATCGTTCAACAGTCCAAGACCGTTATGAAACCACAACCCTCGAGAAAAATATCATTTGGCCAATTTCAAAAGCACAACTCGGTCCAATCTCGCACTTGCTCTTTCTCCTCTTCATCATGTCACTCTCTCACTCAATTTATCACCCTCCACTACATCAATCGCTTCCCCCCTAGATATTCAACGTCAGCAATTCCCTGGTGACAATTTTTTGGAGGGGTTTTACTACATAAAGGCGACACTAGGGTGAGTTGTGATTGCGAATAAAAGCTGTGGTAAGGGCACTACTGACGTGGATTCAATTCTGTGATTTAGTTTACCCGAGTGGAGTTTGTAAAGAAGATTTCAAACTCGAATTAGCGAGTAACGTTTAATCCTGAGTTTTCGTTTTCCTCTCTACCTTCTATATTACTACTACAACCTCGAATTAACTACAATGAAGAACAAAGGAAGGTAGAAGGTTTTTTGTGAAAAGGTTGGTTACAACCTTTCACCTAATTTTCTAAATTAAAATCTAGTGAAGGAAGAAAAGTCAATTCAAAGAGTTCGAAAACCACGCATTTGTAATTTGCAGTAGTGTGGACGTTGAGGACTATTTTCATTTTATTGAGAGATGTAATGCACTTCGCACAGTAAGAAATAGCTGTTCGACAAAGGTGGCATCAAATTGAGAAGAGTATTGAAAACTAATGAAGCCGAAGATCTAAATTTGGTAAAGTATTGTATAGTTGCTTGGAATCTGAGTTGAAAATCAATATTATATGGATTAATTGAATAATTGCGTAACCCATCTGTTTTATTTAAAAAACGTATAACTATCAAGGTACGAAGAAAATAAATTATTATAATAACAACAATGTAATAAGGACAAGAGAAATTATATGCATTTATGCACTATTTATACAGGGTGTCTACAAAACAAGTCTCATTTCTTCAAGAGATTTTAGAACTAATTCGCAACAAAAAAAGTCTCGGCAATTTTTTAGAGGGTTTTTCCAAGTTATTTCAATTTTAAAGTTTTTTTTCGTGAAGTTTTATGTTTTTTTTCGTGATTTTTATGTCAGGTTGGTAATAACTTCTTTAATTTGATGATTCCAATTTGAGGATACCGTTGAAAAGAGCGGTAGATTTCCTTTCTCGCTAATACCAAATAAATTTTTTTTAGTTGAATTTTACGGGGATTAAAGCAACCTGAAAAGTGAACTTGGTAACTTTTCAAAAACTTCCCGTTTTTCAACGCCCATAGTGACCAAGTAACTACAGATAATGAACTATTGTCGGAAAGCCTCAAAACTGCTCCGAATCCTCAGCTTTCCAACGGTATAATCAAAAAATATTTTACAATCAAATTTGAGGGAGAAATTCACGTTTAAACGCGGAAAAACGTCCATTTTTTTCAATCGATCGGGATGATGGGCGGCGGTGTAGACCTCGGAGTCTTTGCTTTCAACCGTCGATTTCCTTGAAAAAAATGTACGTTTTTCCGCGTTAAAACATAAATTTCATCCTCAATTGGTTGTACAATATTTTTATATTATACCGTTGGAAAGCTGAGATTTTAGCGCAGTTTTTGGGCTTACCGGTAATTGTTCATTATCTGTAGTTATTTGGAAATTATAGGCGTTGAAAAACGAAACGTTTTCGAAAAGTTAATAAGTTCACTTTTTAGGTTTGCTTTATTCCCCGTAAAATTCAACAGAAAGAATGTTATTTAGTATTAGAGAGATAGGAAATCAAACGCTCTTTTCAACGGTATCCTCATAATGTAGGTAATATGCATATTACCTAATTATCACAACAAATTAAAGGAGTTATTACCAATTTAATGACATAAGGTCAAAATCACGAGAAAAAAAAACTTTAAAATTGAAATAACTTGGAAAAAAGCCTTTGAAAAAGTTGCTATGAGACATTTCTTGTAGCAAATTAGTTGTAGAATCGACCCCTTGGAGGAATGAGACTTGTTTCGTACACTCCCTGCATATTACCTATACAGGGTGTCCCCGAAAACGTTCCCCCCCCTGCTAAAATCGTCCAGGTAGTAGTAAAAACAGAAATTTTTTTTGAATCTTCATGATTTTTCCCAAGGATCTCAAATATGACCACGGTGCGCATTGCGCACGTGCGCAATTGTGCGCAACGCACACCAACTTCGTTTTTTCAAATGAGACCCCCCATTTTTTATTGCAGATTCGGATTCTACGTGAAATTTCATGAACATTTCACCTCTCAACCGATTTTTTTTGTTGCGCGCAACCCGCTCAGTGCGCGCTCAAAGATGCGCAACCGGAAGGTTGTGTCAAAATGTGCATGAACGAAGTACCTAAGTGTGATACATGATATTTTAGTATTTTTTTACGCTGAATCACGTGGTGATGTTAGTTTCTTGATTTTACTGCATTTTTATCAAATTATCAACGAAAAAATTAACTTTTTTAAAAGGAAAATTGCATTTTTTAAGGGCAAAGCCACCCTGTCTACTAAAAACTTTTTTCCAAGATAACCGAAAAAAGGTTTTCAAGTAGACAGGACGGGGTTTTCACGAGAAATTACAAATACAGAGTCCTTGTGAAATTACTAGTGAAGAGTCCAGAGTGATAAACAATCGTTTTAACATGGGTATGTTTTTTGGCGGGGGGTCAAGGAATTTTTCGCGGCACTTTTTTTTATCACAAAAAATACAGCGCTGCAACCAGTAAACAAAATCATAGCTACATATCGGTAGCTATGAAGCAAGGAATACTACTCTAATACTCTAGAATACTGCAATAAATTACGTGCGATCGGAGTTTTTTTTTAATGTCAAAACATAAATTTCAATTTTTTAACAAGGATGAAGTTAACGGATGGGCACAGAAGATGCGTAATAAGTAAAAATGCAATTTTCCTTTTTAAAAAGTTCATTTTTTCGTTGATAATTTGATAAAAATGCAGTAAAATCAAGAAATTAACATCACCACGTTATTCAGCGTAAAAAAATACTAAAATATCATGTATCACACTTAGGTACTTCGTACATGCACATTTTAACACAACCTTGCGGTTGCGCATCTTTAAGCGCGCACTGAGCGGGTTGCGCGCAACAAAAAAAATCGGTTGAGGGGTGAAATGTTAATGAAATTTCACGTAGAATCCAAATCTGCAATAAAAAATGGGGGTCTCATTTGAAAAAACGAAGTTGGTGTGCGTTGCGCACGATTGCGCACGTGCGCAATGCGCACTGTGGTCATATTTGAGATCCTTGGGAAAAATCATGAAGATTCAAAAAAAAGTTTTTGTTTTTACCACTACCTGGACGATTTTAGCAGGGGGGGGAACGTTTTCGGGGACACCCTGTATATAGGCAAACCTATAGAGGCAATATATAGGCAAACCTATCAGACGGTCTTACGTGACCACGCTTACGTGACCCATAGCTTCTTGATTTATGAGAGAGAGAAAAAAACACTTTATTGAACATTGTAGAAGGAATGAAGGTGGACAAGGACTCCAGTAGTTGTCGAAAGTTGCCGAAAGTTCAAAATGGCTTCTTGATTTATTATTGAAAACCTCTCATTTTTTTGTTCATTACTTAACTACAGCAAGTTTTCCATCTATTTATCTATTCACATGTATGTATATTACAATTTCTAGAATCCTCCTTTCAGCTCAACAAGTTTCATTCCAGAATATCAGGTCTGTAGAAATCCTGTAGACATCTGCACATTGTGTCATGTGGAAGGCAATATAAGTTCACGAACATTTAATGACAGTTTTCACGCCAATGCACTGAGTAATACGGATTCGATGGGAAGAGACGTCGGTTATAAACCACCCCGAAAATGAAATTGTCAGAAGGCGTCACCCTCCTGGCGCTTGAGCTGTGCGTTTCCAATTTACAAGTGTTTATACATCCCGAGTCCCCGAGCTTATACATAGCACTGGGAACGTTTATACATCCCCACCTCACCTTGAGGTTCATCAACCTTCGCCCTACTGAATTATTAATTCTAACGGCACAGGGTGGTTCCCGGTTGCCGTAGGAGTAATTGGCAAACTCTGGAAAGCGTATAAATTCATGAAATTACAAGGGGCCCTGACGACTTAGCCTTGTACCATACTGTAGGCAATATCGCGTCGGAAGTTGTAGTTACTTAAGTTGCCTTTAAGCGGTGTTGTGTACGATTAACACAATAACGGCCTAGGTGTCTCAAAGGCTCGAAGTTCGCCGGTTTTCCAGAGATCCGACGAGATATTTCAACATGGATATGTTTCTAGTGGGTCAGCGGAATTCGCGACAGCAAAATGTAAAGACGCTTCAGCTCAGGAAATGAAGCTCCAAAACCTAGCTTCTGTTCCGCAAAACTCCTCATCTTCCTTTCCTCCTATTCCAAATCATATTACTATGCACCTTCAAATGCAACCGGACAGGTTCAAGGTGAGACTCAGACAGAGTCTCTCTCACAAACTATCTCCGGAATGACCCGATAATCCATATTCCATAATCTTTCAATCCCTAGGTTGGTTCTGATTCCATGAAATTTATATTGGGGACCCCAGAACATTCAAAACCAACAGCAGCAGTCTGTTGGTACACATTTTTGGTACTTCATTTTTGGCAGAGTCAGTTGGTACATCAGTCTTTCGGTACAGATTTTTGGTTCTAAATTTTTGATAGTACGTATTTTATGATTATATTTACTACTGTTATATTGTCAGCATTATTATTTGTTGACATATTTTAATGTACTTCATGTCATTGGGCTCCTGCCTGTGCCATTGAGAGTGGTAAATATATAAATTGACGTAATGGTAGGGGATGATTGAGTAACAAACAACCAAATAGACTCAGAACGGGCCGAAGATCATTCCATCCTATGTAACTGATTGGATTAGTTAAGTACCTGCATCTGGACGTCCTGAAGCTGTAATTACCGACAAGCGTGTACCCACTAGCAGTAGCAAAAGCGTAAAATGGACGACGAGAGACTGTGTTTTCGGATTAATATGGGCGCATTAACTTTGCTCGGTTTAGCGGCCACCAGGGTAAGTTAAGTCAGGCGCCATGAGGTTATAGGACTTACCGGCTAATGGCATCCGCTAAGCGAGAGCTAGGTAGGTTGATTTTATCAGGTACCCACGCCGACACATCATGGATTGATGTTTGACCAGAAACCTCGGTTGAAATTCAAAAAGTTCAGATAATCTTGAAGCGTTTTAAAAATTAAAACCTACTAATACAAGTACCGTAAAACCGTCAAACTTTACCCCACCAGGGGTAACTTTACCCCAAAAAGTGAGAATCTTCAATTGTGACGTAAGCGTGGTAGAACCTAGATAAAAGTTAGCTATTGTTTTTTCGTTATTCTCCACATCCCAGAGAATCGATGCGGCTTGCGATGGCGCCTTTATCCGTGTTATCAGCTGTTATCAGTCATAGCTTCCTGTTCAGCTGTTTTTGTCCTGTTTCTCGTGCTCCAAAATTTTTTCCATATCAGGTGTTTGGAGCGGATTTACCAGGCAAACCCTCATCATATCACTTTCAATATCTTATTTTGAACAAAATACACTAATCAAATTCTCAAAAAAGTGTTTTCTTAATTATGCCTTTGTTTACCAAAAATTTGATGGTAACTTTACTCCAAAAAACGGGTATCTTTACTCCACTATAAAGGTTGGGATAAAGGTAGGCTCACTCATATTTTTTTTAAATTTAATCTCGAAAAAAATTTGAATTTTATAATTTTCGCAGTGTTGAATGTAAGGTTTCTAGTGTATCTCATGTCAGAAGTTAGAGATGGGGAGAAGAAATTAGAAAAAGCTTGGTACGCTCCCCTACCGCAACTTTACAACTGAACACCTGCGTTATGATATGAACATGAACGTGCTTTGGTCTCATAAGTTGTGATTTACCATATTTTTTACTCGTGGGTTAACTTTAAAATTTACCATTGCAATTCATTTGAAAGTTATCGAATGTGAAACAGACTTTTTCTGTGATTTTGTTAAGTCATTCGTTTAACGTTTATTGTCCTTTAATATTTCTTTACTTGTAGACAGTTTTGCTCGATTACCTACATAAGTCTGTCTATACTGGAAGACTGAAATTGTGATTTCTTAACCAGAAATATTGCATTTCAAGCAAATTCGTTGAAATAAATGATGAATAAATGATCATTGGAATTTATATTTTTCTTAGGTATAACTTGTATTTCTCAAGCTACAAAGTTCAATTTTTCAGAATATATTTTATAATAACATTATAAATACTTGATATTATCAAGTATTTCTGGGGTAATGAATTCAATCCCGACTAGTATCATTGCACCACTGCCCGTTTCTGTAGCGATAACCATTAGTTTTTCAGAGTGGAGTAGAGATAGACGCACTCGTAGGTAACGTTACTCCAACATTTAAACAATTAAATAGGGGGGTTACAATTATCTGATCAATGAGCTCGACCACTCAAACTGTTCAAAAAGCCCTGAAGATCAATTCACTTATTTAAAAAATCAATTTAACCCATTTCGAGTGGGAAAAATTGTATTTGGAAATGTTTTGGGAGTAAATCTTGGGGTAAAGTTTGACGGTTTTACGGTAATTATATAGAAATAAGATTCTTTTTTCTCGACTGCTTGATTAAGAACAGGTGTTGAGGTTCTTGAGGTTCAATCATAAAACGAATAAACACTTCTTTATGCCGACGTTTCGGAATATGTATATACCATCTTCAAGGCTTTGAAAGGGTGTAAATACATTAGAATTTTAAACAACACTATCTATAAGGAAAAATTGTACTTTCTGTAAGATATTAGGTACAAGGGCAGAGACACTCGAGACATTTTATGTCTGATCAAAAGCCCAATTATTAGACTACCCTCCAGGAACCTTATCCACCGTTCATCAAGCTTAGAATTTTATGAAAAAGCATGCTCTCTAGATAATTTGAGCACCGATGAACTGAAAAATAAAATAAAAAACTGCCTAACGTCCTGATCAGCACCTGAGAAATGGTACAGAGCTCGAATTCTGGAAGACACCACAGTAAAAACGCTGCAAATTATTACACAATGGTTTATCATTTTTATATATAGATCACTCGTCTGCAAAGAACACGGCTTTGCCATTGTTACCACCAACCAACATGAAGGAAAACACCGATCGCAAGTGGATATGAAAATAATAAACCAAAAGTCGATGTGATTGAATCAAAAAATTTCTCAAAGTGAGTAAGATTGGAAGCCTCCTCTCATTATAATAAACAAGTTCTGCCGAGTGTGATAAGAAGGAAGATATGCGTACATAGTCGATTTCAAGATCGTCGCTCACAACTCAAAAACACCCCATCTCTCCGAAAGCATTTGTGCGCGAATCAGCGTTTATTCAAATTCTCCAGAGACCTCCCCCGGAATATTGTATGTTATATAAGGCTGCAAATAACTGAACAAACGTTTTCCCTCGCCTGAAAGATGTTTCCCGCGAAGATCCGCGAAAGAAGGGCGAACAGGGGTGAAAGTCTATTACGGTTGATCTGTCCCCTTCCGCCTAAGCCCTGGACAATATTTGGGGAGGCGCCTGCATCACAGAGATAAGTCTGCTTACCGCCTCACCTATAACCGACTTTGCCTTCGAAGAAGACTCGCCTACCTTGAAGGAATCCGGCGAAGTTAATGCCACGACCGCGGGGAGCGGTAGAATCGCATTTTTATCGCACTCCTTTCCTACGAAAATCTCTCACAACAAAACGTATTGGAAGGTTTTTTTCTCACTTTTCCCTTCAAACACATCTTCATCCCCTTTTTCTCCTTCAGCGTAGGCTACAAATCCAATACTTCATTGATCAACATCTGCGAAGACTCTTCGTGTCACCTGGTTTTACGGTTAGGTGAACTTCTTTCTTCACTACATCAATATGAGAAGCTCTGAGAGCAAAATATCACACAGAATATGAATTTTTTCTTTTTCTACAGTGAGCTGAATTATTTTGAATTATAGTAAAATTTTAAAGTAATACAGGAAGGGGGAAAATAATTTCCTCAAGTCAAAGTTTTTGAAATGTTGATAGGAATACGACACATTCAAGGGCAAATTATTACACAACGGTTTATTATTCTTATTTTCTTATTTAGGGCGCTCATCAATAACACAGCTTTTCCATTTATAGTACTTGCTAACCATACCATTTGACAGAAAGTACCAGCAAAATATTGTCATCTTAAAGTTTGGGAGCCTTTATTACGAAATATGGTTTTTAGTTGTTACGAAAGTACGAGTAAGTTACACAAAATTCTATTTAAGGAAACCAAAAAAAGATCACATTTGAACAGCTGCAGTTCAGCTCACTTCCATCATAAACGTTCATATGCGATTCACTTTTGGTTCTGACATTATGACATTCTCCAACTCACAGAGATAACTTAACCATTAGGTCTTTCTTCGTCCTTCGTAACACCTGGAGAAGAGAAGTTTCTAACAGATTTCTAATGTATGACACTAGGCGCGCACGGAGCCACGTGTAATTCTGATTAATTTCACAATCAACCCTTATTTAACGATAATTGGTCCACAGAGCTCTGGGTGAATCTCGAACTCTACTAAAAAATTTTCTGTATTTTAGATTAATGACGTAAAAAACCTTTATATGGACAGTATTCAAGATAATGCGTTTTGCCCACACTCTTTTGAATACAACCAAATAATAACCAAGAGGTTTGGGGACAACTAACCAGACTTCAATGGAGCACATATGAGGAGTTTGATTTCAAAAAGTACAATATCCATATTAGTCAAACGTGAGAAAAACTTGAAAAACCATAGCGACCTGAAAAACGTGCTATAAACCAATTATGTTATTTTAACACCCCCTCAAAATTTGATGGTTCACGTTTCAAGGTACATATAATCCAAAAATCTAATAAAAATTTGGCCGTCCGTCCGCCGTACGCGGCACTTTAGCCACTTAGCATTGACCGATTTTCATGAAATTTAGTATGTGGGCTCCATTTGGGATCTAGTTGTGCCCCGAAGATTTTGGTTGAGGTAAGTCACTTCTAAGGGCTCCAAAATTAATTTTGAAATTTTTGAAAACGCCCTAACTCAAAAAATTTTGATATAAAGGTATTGTTTTTACTTCAATTGAAGATTCTATAGAATTTCTAGAATTTTTTGAGACCACCCGGAGCTCTTTAGGACAAACCGTTCGCTCCCTACGAGAATTTAAAGTTTGGACGTACGAAAAATCAGAAACACGAGTGTGAATTGCAAAAGAGGCCTAATCTCCGTGCAAATTAAAGCTGACCGAATTGCGATCGATGTTTTTCTTCATGTTGGATGGTTGGTGGCTTTACAGACGAGTGATCTATATAGAATAATAAAAAATAATAAACCATTGTGTATTAATTTGCAGCGTTTTTAAACAAAACGGATAAGAGACCACCATTGTGCTGGAAATAGTACCTTTTGAAATTGAACGGAATATTCATCCTCGGTTTTCAAAGGATTGGATTATCTTTTTCTCCAAATCAATCGCATTTTTGGGAAGATCTACCCCCCTAAAACCCTGGGAATGTTTTAACTCAATTTCGATGAGAATGTTGTCTAGAATCTTTTGGAATCAAACGCCTCATATGCCAAATTTAATCAAAATCCTTCTAAGAGAACTGGACAAAGTTCCGAGTAGGCTGACGGCGGACGGACGGGAATTATTTATATTTGATTTTTGAATTATGGTAGATAATTACCTATAATTATAATTACCTATAATTATTGTTACCTATTATTACCTATAATTATAATTACATATAATTATTATTACCTATAATTACCTACCTTGAAACGTAAACCGCCGTTTTTAGGTGGGGGAGAGTTGAAATTGTGATTATTATTATTTTTGTTCGATTATAAAGACGTGTTATTGAAACAAAGAACTAAAACACATTCTGACAAAACTCTGGGTGACTCAAAGACCACATCGTTACACATAGTATCATTGTCACGCTGTATAGTTTCTCCAATTTTTCAGGGGACCAAAAAACTAATTTGCACAACAGGTCCTGTCTCAAAAATGGATCTCAATATACAACAGGTGCTATCTCAATGCCTAACTTTGTTTCCCTGATTATTGGTGAATAACTACTTATTTATCTCCTTCGTAGGGCTCACTTTTCCCTTACAACTTCCTATCACGTACGTAAACAACGAAAAAAAAAATCGGCGCACCGCACCTCGCCAGGGGACAAGCCCCCTGGACCCCCGGTTACCTCTATTTACATACTTCGGACGAAATTATTAAAACACAGAATGTGATTTAGCTCACGCGTTTCACATAATTTCGCTACTTTCTTCCCACTAAATCAGAATCTCAATCAGAATCACCAGGTTACACGATCCTTACGTGTTGGCAATCAATTTGAGATAACCACTGTCAACTAATACGTGTACATCGCGATTTGCGCGCTCAATGTTGCCCTGATGAAGAAACTAACGCCACCATTCGATTCCCCTGCCAAATTTAACTCAAAAACCGGAACGGCCAAAAAATGAGATAGCTGGGGGTTCCAACTAGCGTTACTATGGACAATGACGGGGGTGGGGGAGGGTACGCCTGATTTTTTTTTTTTTTCTAAATTTTTAATCGAAAGTAGACGTAATCATGAGAATTTTGACACCAGCCGTTCTCTTTTTGGATGAGTAGATTTTGTTTCCTAAGATTTTTCAAATTTTCGAATGTTTATGATGTTACGCGCCCCTCCCGCCTGGGCGGGACCCCCCAGCCAATTGTGACGTCATAAACTTTCGAAACTTTGAAAAATCATAGAAAAAGGTCTTCTCGCGCTATAAGGTCGCGGTTGGTGTTAACATTTTTAGAATGAGGTCTAGTTTAGATTAAAAATAACAATAAACAGTTATTTCCGACCCACGCGCACACCCCTTCGAATAGCAATGCAGCTCGCCTTTTCACATTTCTTCTGAAAAAGAATTCGTTGGTTCCACATTGCGGTTTACCTCTTCACGACCACATGCTTGTTTGGAATTACAGTGGAGTGAGGAATTTTCATGGTTCAGAAAAACCAAACATGTCGTATCCAGTTTCAAACCATATTTATCCCCGTGTAGATTCACTGATATATTCTACGCGTAGCGCATTGAAAATAGCAGAGAGGAACTGAATGGCGTCGTGATAAAGCGACCTCCAACACGTTGGTAATGCGGCGGTTCTGAGTTCTAGATGGATGAGAAACACGAGCGAGATTGGGATTCCAAGACGGTAGCAAGCGTAATGATAGGTTGAGAGTCACGATTACTCCCACTCGGTTCCTCACGTGTTCTCATTTCGTAGCACCTTCCCGCTCCTTGGAAAATATCTCCTTGAACTGTTCCAATTTGATACTGAGAGAGCGTCCCTAGTGACAATAATTGAGCTTTGGTCGGGAACGCCACTTTTGGAAGACCTTTTGCCAACCTCGAAACACCTGTATCACGTAGCTATTCAAATGTGATTTACTGGTCTCGACGTCCAACGTGTCTCTTTCAGATTTGATTCTGTCGCAGGGAAGTGGTTGAACGACAGAATCAAACTGAACTGTGGCAATGGAAGTTGTAATTTTTTCAATTCAATAAGTAGGTGCGTACTTAGAGTGTTACGGTTAAGGTCGAACCACCTGCCAGCGTTCAATTTTACTACTAATTGGGGTGTGCGCCTGGGTAGGAAAATTTTTTTATTGTTATTTTTAATCTGAACTAGATTCATTCTGAGAATTTTGACACCAACCGCGACATTATAGATTGAGTAAGATCTTTTTCTATGATTTTCCAAAGTTTGGAATGTTTATGACGTCACAGTGGGCTGGGGGGTCCCGCCCAGGCAGGTGAGGCGCGTGAGTCATAAACATTCGTAACTTTGAAAAATCATAGAAAAATATCTACTCATTTAAAAAGAAAACGGCTGGTGTCAAAATTCTCGGGATGAGGTCTACTTTCGATTAAAAATTTTAAAAAATCAAGCGCACCCCCAATTTGCGACTTTTTTCGTCTCCTAACTTTTTTTTAACCCCCTTAAAATCCGACTTTTTTCACTTTCAACATTGTTTTTCGTATTTTCAACCTTACGCTATTAAAACAGCCATAACTCCCTCGTTTTCAGTCAAAATTCAAATGTAATTAAGCCGTTGGATAAAGAGTTAAATTCTCTATCTCCCTAGTGCTAAATTAAACTTTTAAAAGAAGACTCAGATGTCGAAAAATGAGACCGAATAGTGAAATCGGGGTTGGATGGAGAGTGAGAGAAGCGGCGGCGGAGGAGACCCGCCGAATCCTCCCGTCAAACCGACGTTTTCTCATTCTTGCGTGGCTTTCTCCACTAATAAAAATATTTGAAACAGATCTGACCATACCTTTGGAAGGCTGAACTTTTGGGTCAATTTCTGGGGTCAGGCTCACAAACGTTTGAAATAACTGTACATTTCTGAGATTTTCGAAATTCTTCGAGTTTTCTTTTAAACGTTTTATTAGGCCTTAGGGATATAGAGAATTCAACGCTCCTTCCAACGGTATAATTACTTTTGAGTTTTGACTGAAAAACAAGGGAGTTACTGCTGTTTTAATGGCGTAAGGTCGAAAATACGAAAAACATTTGAAAAGTGAAAAAATTCTCAAATTACTAGTAGAATCGAATCCTTTCCGGTGGTTCGACCTTAGCCGTAACGCCCTGTATGAATAATGATCCCAAAACTGTATCAGTATCTTTATTGAGGTCCTGTGGAATACTCGTAGTTCATGCTGAACACAAATAAACCACATTATGCGTGTATACTAGTATTGTACACATTATACGTTTATACTAGTAGAGATATACCTAAATGATACCTGCGATTCCTGTATACCGGTGATGACCTACATACTTGGATTAGTAGTTATTTACCACTCAAGAATAAGTTGTAGTGTGCTTCCATAAATGTTTAATAAAATATCTGGATATTAACACTTTGGAGCTAAAACAGAGAAACGCCAAATTAGCCTGAATTGGTGAATATGCATATAAGTGGATGGAACAAGAATTCCCAGTAATGAAGAATAAAGTAAGTCCAACCACCAACCATTTCAGGTTGGTTTTTCGTCCGACTGCCATTCCTAGCGTCGCGGATGTCATCAGCTGTCATCCAAAGGGAAGATCAAAATTTGGTCTGATGATGTCCTTATATTCTGGGTTTTGACTAGGGGGATCAGCCCTGGACGGACTAAAGCACGACCTCCGGCGGCAAGAATCGAACCCTAGACCCCCGCAGAAGTCAGTCCGAAACCCACCACCAAAGAGCGTGCGCCCCAGCGCCCGCAGCCACACCGGTCCTCACAATGAAGAATAATATTCTTCTGTCTATTTTGCTGCATATTATGCAGCAAAAGTGGTGAGTAAAATGGGGGGTGCGCCTTGATTTTTTTTAGATTTGTAATAAAAAGTAGACTACATCTTTAGAATTTTGGCACCAACCGCGACCTTCTAGCGTGAATAGATCTGTTTCTATGATTTTTCAAAGTTTCGAACGTTTATGACGTCACGCGCCCCTCTCGCCTGGCCGGGACCCCCCAGCCCACTGTGACGTCATAAACGGTCGAAACTTTAAAAATTCATAGGAAAAGATTTACACACACTAGAAGGTCGCGGTTGGTACCAAAATTTCCAGAATGAGGTCTACCTTAGATTAAAAATAACAATGAACAGTTTTTCCTACCCAGGCGCACACCCAATTGTTCATTTCCAATCGGATAACGAGGAAAAAATAAAATAAAATAAAGATATCGATTTAGCTTCGTCATGAACTGCCTACAAGTACAAAAAAAGTAATGAACAAACAAATTAAAAAAATGCTATCCAATAGCAGTCAAGAACGCCTTGATTGTTTCTAAGTTTTTGAATGGCATTTATTAATTAAAATTAGCTGTATGAAGTTATGGAAGGTATAAAAATTGGAAATCTATTCGATCAATCACTACGGATTTATTGTAACAGAAGGTTAGTTCTCACCACCAGTGACTTGGCACCGCAGATTGAGGTCCGCTCCCTCCTCGTAAGGACCCGCAAAGTTGTTCTTCTCCACCCCCTTTTCATCAACTATCACCATTTTCTTGGGTGGAACTGAAACAAACAAGATCAAGGATTAGTTTTATATCATGATTGATACCTAGTTGTTCGTGAAGTTATGGTATGTAAGTGCAGAGCAGGATTGTACGGCGTTGAATCTTGTTTTTGAGACTAATTAGGAGGCTCGAAGGTGCTTAAATTTGGTTAGTCCGAGGAATGTGGGGTACATAATGGTTGACTATAACCTATCTCGGGGGCTTCCTGATAGAGTCAGTAAACGAAAGGTAGCTTGCGTTGGCCAAGTTGTTCATAACCACTTCTGTACTTTGGTGCATCGTCATGGTGGGCTACTGGATATGTAACATATCCAGGGAAGGTGGTAACCTAGTTCAGTACTGCAAATGCAAAGATTATATTGCACTCCAAGTTCTCCTGCCACACACGGGAAGAACAAAGAGCACGAACTGTAGCCAATCATTGAGGCAATTTCTGCGAGGGGTGGATTTTGGACATGGAAGGAACCTGAGATGCTGACGTTTTCCACTAAAACTGAGAAAAAGGTTTGTAGGAGCAATGTAATGATCTCATCATACCAATCCGTACACTCCAATACCATTGGGTAAGAACAGCTGGGCTGAATTGTTGTTATAAAAGTGTTGATATTAAAATATAAGAATTTTGATCCACTTCGATCTAAAATGTCTTAATTTTAATTTACGATAGGTAATAATTTCCTCATAAGTGTATGACAAAATAATTTCTATACAAAAACGCTGCAAATTATTACACAAAGGTTTACTATTTATCTGTGTAGATCACTCGCCTGTAAAGTACACAGCTTTGCCATTGTCTCTACCAACCAATCATATGTTACCTTCAGAATCCAGTTTATTTTGAAGAAGAGAACGCTTCACACTCAATGCGAAGAAATAGGGAGTTGCGGGTGCCTTCATTAGAAAATTTGATTACTGGATTGCTAAGGACGCAAAACTTAGTACTATTCAAAGAAATGATCAACGATCAACGAAACGAAATTGCGACTCACAGTCGTGTTTTTGATTTGACGTAAGTCCAACCCTTCAAGTTCTCATAAGAAGCCAAAGGTTAGCCCTAAAGAGCTCTGGAAGGTCTCATTCGATTCTAAAAATTCAATATTATTTTAAATTGATGGAAAAACAATACCTTAATGTCAACATTTTTTGCGCTAGGGCGTTTTAAAAATGTCAGCCCTTATTTTTCAACCTTTAGAAGTGACTGTCTTCGACCAAAAGCTTCGGGGCACAACTAGACCGCAACTGGAGCCGGTATACAAAATTTCATGAAAATCGGTCCATGAGAACTATGGAAAGTGCCGCGTACGCGGACGGCCAAATTTTTATCCGATTTCTGGATTCTACGTACCTTGAAACGTTAACCAACAAATTTTGAGGGGGGGGGGGGGGTTAAAATGGATTTCTTGATCGATTCTGAAGGTTCATTATTGAAAATAATGATCAAAATAGTGTGTTGACAAATAATAAGTAAAATATGGTCCTGAAGCGAAACCGAAATTGCGGTTAAGAGGTACCATTTCGGAGAAGTGTTTAGTTGGGGTATCTTCGAAATGTATGATTCCCAGAACTATCTTACATCTCCCTTAAGAGAAAAAAGTCTGCCAAGTTGGGTGGGCAGTATACGTTTCTCATTAAGAATAACATGGACTAATAGAATCCGTCCGTAGACACAGAACTAAAATTGTTCAACAAAACGCGAAACGCGAACAAACATTTCGTTTATGAAGAGTTGTTTGTGAAATGTTTTTGACATGCTACTCGAATACAAAGGTTTGCTTTAAACACGCTTATTTTATATAACCATAGAGAAATAACGTTCTCATCTAAAATATTGTACTGAAATGTATTAGTGCGCGATTGGAGAATTGTTTGACTTTGATTATACGTATTCGAGAGAACACTTCTGAACGATACCGTCAAACTCACAAGTTGTGTTTCCGTTTGTTGTTCAGCGAACTCGATGGATCTCTTAATCCTATTTGACTAAGCTTCAGTAACCCTCCCATCTAGGGCCACTGGCCGCTCAACTGACGTCCGCAAGTTGCTATCTCTCTCTCTGATCCCGTCAGCCTCGGGATAATAGCCTTTTAAAAACTGATTTTAATCAGGTTTCATGATGAATTTTCCGTACCTGCTTGATGTGAAGGGTCGGCAGAAATACAACAGAAACCTGTTCGCTTTATTCAACGCTCCCCGCTTCATTTGAATATGACAATATTACTCGTAATATTATAATGTTACAAATTATAATATTCATATTACTAAGGACACAATAAGGACGTAGAAAAATAATGACACAACTGTTTAGATTTTTTTTTTATGATTTGTTCTATAGAAATTTTAAAAAGTGAATTTTACATTAAGTGAAAATCACTCTATCTATTTGACCAACTCCACAATTTACTACTAGAAATTGATTGATGGAGTTGAATATTGAAAAAAATTTTGTGAGGAAGGGAGTGGCGTTCTGGTTCAGGATACCAGATAAGAATTAAGTAGTCGTCTGGTATATCAAAACCAGGGTATATGTGAAGATAGCTTTCTCGTCTATTGAAACCTGGATACCATACAAGAATTCGGCATCAGTCAAAACCAGGGTAGTATGTAGAAGATGGATTTCTGGTCTATTGAAACCGAGATATCAGATAAGAATTTTTCGTCTGGTCGTTCAAAACCAAGGTAGCATGTGGAAGACGGTTTTCTCTTCTATTAAAACCAGGATACCAGATAAGAATTTGACGTCTGGTCTGTCAAAACCAGGGTAGCTTGTGGAAGATGGTTTTTTCTTCTATTAAAACCAGGATGCCAGATAGGAATTTGACGTCTGGTCGGTCAAAACCAGGGTAGCATGTAGAAGATGGCTTTCTCGTCTATTAAAACCAGGATACCAGATAAGAATTTGTCGTCTGGTCGGTCAAAACCAGGGTAGCATGTAGAAGATGGCTTTTTCGTCCATTAAAACCCGGATAATAGATAAGAATTTGTCGTCTGGTCGGTCAAAACCAGGGTAGCTTGTAGAAGATGGGTTTTTCGTCCATTAAAACGAGGATACCAGATAAGAATTAGACGTCTGGTCTGTCAAAACCAGGACAGCATGTAGCAAGACGGCTTTCTCGTCTAATAAAACCAGTATAATAGATAAGAATTTTTCGTCTGGTCGTTCAAAACCAAGGTAGCATGTGGAAGACGGTTTTCTCTTCTATTAAAACCAGGATACCAGATAAGAATTTGACGTCTGGTCTGTCAAAACCAGGGTAGCATGTAGGAGATAGCTTTCTCGTCTATTAAAACCAGGATACCAGATAAGAATTTGTCGTCTGGTCGGTCAAAACCGGGGTAGCTTGTGGAAGATGGTTTTTTCTTCTATTAAAACCAGGATGCCAGATAGGAATTTGACGTCTGGTCGGTCAAAACCAGGGTAGCATGTAGAAGATGGCTTTTTCGTCCATTAAAACCCGGATAATAGATAAGAATTTGTCGTCTGGTCGGTCAAAACCAGGGTAGCATGTAGAAGATGGCTTTTTCGTCCATTAAAACCCGGATAATAGATAAGAATTTGTCGTCTGGTCGGTCAAAACCAGGGTAGCTTGTAGAAGATGGGTTTTTCGTCCATTAAAACGAGGATACCAGATAAGAATTAGACGTCTGGTCTGTCAAAACCAGGACAGCATGTAGAAGACGGCTTTCTCGTCTAATGAAACCAGTATAATAGATAAGAATTTGTCGTCTGGTCGGTCAAAACCAGGGTACCAGATAAGAATTTGACGTCTGGTCTGTCAAAACCAGGGTAGCTTGTAGAAGATGGCTTTCTCGTTTATTAAACCGGAATACCATACAAGAATTTGGCATCAGTCAAAACCAGGGTACCAGATAGGTACAAAAAATTCCTATTCGACATTAGACGGATTTTTGAAAAATCGCCTATCGACACTCTTTTCATCTAGTGAGATCATAACGATGTGGTAACAGAACCACTCTAATAAACGTTTCTCCTACGTCATTATTATCAGTGGCGTCAGGTGAGAATATTCGTCAGGCGAACACCTTGACCAGTCTTAGAGGAATAACCAATAATGAAAAACGCAGCAAATTGTTACACAATGGTTAATTTTTTATTGATCAAGCGCCAGCAAAGAAAACAGCTTGCCATTGTCAGTACCTTCCAATCATGTTTTCGCTTCATAATCGAGTTTATTTAGATGAATTATACGCTTCACACTTCATTCAAATAAATAAAGAATTTCTTCATTAATCTGGTTGCTAAGGAAGCGTAACCCATGGGTTAGTATCCATGGCTCATCTTTCAATTTTCTCTGCTTTCAAGGTCACGAAGCAGCTAGTCGATTGTTTGCCTTTGCTTATGCTATTATGGTGGGGGTATAGGAATACTAGACCCCGCACTGACCCCCCGCCTACTCGCCGACCTTCTTTTCTCATCCAAAACAGTCTCGCAAAATTCATTTCTTTGAACTGCTTGCCTTGCATCGCCGTCCCCGCGCTAGTTCACATACCATCCACAATCGATCGTAGTTACCAATCTCTACAACTCTCTGGTGTGTTGCGGGCTAGTATTCTGGCAAAAAATACGTACCTACTTATTCCATTCTCCTATTTCATCTGATTTCCTTGATTATCATGAAATAATTCCTAAATTTTATTAAAATTTTCCAAAATCGGCTAAATATTACTTCCAAAAAATGGAAATATAGGAGAATCTCAACAAAACTTAATTGTTCATTTTGTATATCTTTAGTAGGGCAAACAGTGTTTGCCTGGAGGAGACGCCACTGATTATTATCAGTTCATTGTTAAGATTGGCAATCGAATATTATTAGATGTGGTCAATGAGTACATCAACAATCGTGCACTTGTAACCTCAAAGCGGATAATTCATGATCCATCAACCGATCATATACCACTAAGTATACGATCATATACTTGAACTAACATCAGAAAGTGATGCAAGGCCAATTTACTTGTATTGGAACAGACTAGCTGGAGCCAATGCCATAACAAAGGAGGATCGGAGGAGAGAGTGCGGCATAGTCAATTACACTGTTCAATTAATTGCCTTATCAAACGTCAGCAGGCTCAGCAACGTTTTGTGCGTCCCTATACAACGGGGTACCTTGTGGCGTCACTATTTGAATGGAGTGTTGCCTCGAGTGCGATAGAATCTTCATATTGTGTGTCAGGCGTTCTCGGGGTGACATAGGAAGATGGATGTACTCCAGTTCTCACGTATTCACATCGTATAATCATACTTCAAATCATCAAATGTTAGGGAATGATGAATGTACCAGAGAGCATCAACTATTTCATTGAAATACCTACGTCCGAAAAGTTATAAGCTCCTGAAAATACCCAAGCTAAAAATATAAGCCAAAATTTTTGTCTTCATTCTCTCGTAATTCGGGCAATGGGAATTGCACGGGTGTTATTTGCACAGCTGGTTTTGAAATTGTTTGGTGGGTAAGCACTTGCTCTTAACAAGGTTCAGACAGCATGAGCTCCTTGATATAAAGAGCTCTTTAATCTCATAACATGAGGAGTAGACCTCATCCAGAGAATTTTGACTCCAGCGTTCTATTTTTGGATGAGTAGATCTTTTTCTATGATTTTTAAAGTTTCGAATTATTCTGACGTCACCCGTCCCCCACCTGGGTGGAACTCCCCAGCTCACTGTTACGTCATAGGCACATTGTTCCTAGGATAGGCACATTGGTTGTCTGACGTCAGAGACTGTCTGAGCTGGCGTTTGACTAGGACTGTGACCTCCTTTCTCTTCACATTGTTAATCGGATGATGATTTTTATATTCGTTCGAATTTTGCAGATTTTCGAGTATTGAGAAGCAGTAACATTACAATTTTCATAACATTAAGAGGTATTAGATGACGGCAATATCCTAAGAAAGGTGTTTACAATACGAATATTATGAAATATCACGTAATCAAAACGTTTAACGTTATCCCTTGCGATTTCCATCAACTTTAATTTTTTGTTTTCTTAGAGAAGTTTCAGTATTTTTTTATGCATGCGATTTATGAACCCATGCAAGGTACTTGACCATTACTTGTAAAAGTTATCGACTCTTCGATCGCCACACAAATTAAAACATTGACAAGCCAAATATGAATGAAAACCAAAAGTTTTTGTTCCGAAGCTGGTACCTCTTCCACTCCATCTATCCCCCCGATAAACGTCAATACCACTACAACTCCACCAATCTTAATTTTCTCTTCAGGTCGCTCCGTGTATCCCCATCTGCTTCCTTTCACTAACCCAATATTCCTCCCGCATTTCAAGGGCGTGATACGAAGCGGCGTAGAGTTCGCTAATGACCTGTGAAATCCTTCCCTTCTCAATCTGGAGTTTGCCTGTAGCTCAGGTCTCTTTTAACCTCGTCAGACGGGAACCCCGCGATAAGAGAAAATGGGTATCTCTTTCGTTTTCCCGCCAACGAAGAAGAAACTCATCTTCTAGAGGGGCCGTCTCACAGGAAGAGAAAAAAAACCCAAGAAATAAAATGCAGAAGGAGGAGGGCAGAGGAGGAATGAGACAGAGAACAGGAAGGTTAATTTTATTGACTAACGAACCGATGGTGGAAGCACGTGCTTGGAATGTTGTTCTCGAACGTCTTCTACCCTATCCTGGTTTCAAGCTATGCTACCATCCCCTACCCTTAGAACAGAGGATTTTCCTTACCCCGAAAGTGCGGCAATACACTGACGTCATTAGAGCTACAACGAGAACATTTCTCAGTTTTAGTCGGTTTGTCTTTTCTCGTTTGGGGTTCCTTCCTCAGGCGGCCAATACGAGGATCTTTTGCAACACGTGCGTCCTACTCTCCCCGATTTTAATGGTTCTGGTTGTCAGAGCGTGAGGGAACAAGGAGATGGGGGTCATTCCCCATTAGGCGGACATGTAACGGTATTCTCCCTCACTCTTCCACCTAAAATCCGAGGTGTATTTGTGATTTTGGGTCATGTCCATCTTTTTCTTTTCTCATGAAAAGAGAATATTTTTTTGTACTGTGGCCATTAGCGATAAAAAAAAAGTCTGTGTGGGTGTGGCAAATAGCTTCCTTGTATCCAAAACCCGATTGTATAGATGATCCGAGGCATAAAAGTTAATCTCAAAACAATGAACTCTAAGTACCTTCCACTACCCTCATAGGGGACCTTCTACACGCTAATCTGAACAATCCTTAGGAATTTTGTCGAAATACCGAGACGACTCATTCAATCTGTCCGACTAATTTCTACCTACTCGCATGATCATGTGCGAAGTGGGCAGACGGCTCTGAAAAAATATTATCTAGACGCAAAATATGATTTGGTTACATATTTTATTGATCAATTATTATCTATCAACTACATTACTATCTGTCATATTACTTATTTTATTCAGCATCTGTGGGTGCATAACTGCATTTTTCAAATTTTTGCACTTACCTATTTGTTCATGCGAAAACCCCTCGGAATTATATTTTGGTCCTTTCTGAAGAGTAGGTACTATTTTTTTTTGGTATAAATGACCGATTACCATGATTAGAGCACATAAGGTAAAATTTACGGAAAACCCGATTTTTTCAATTTTGGTTATTTAGAGATTGTGAGAGAACCATAAGTCCCAAAGACGTGCAGTTTGGCTTAAATTAAAGCGAATTAGATTTGCTACAACTTCTTTCGATATAACGTTCTTCATATTTCACACGTATTTCTACTGATTTTTTAGGTCTAAAGTTGACAAAAGTTCAAATTTCACTTTTTTTGAAAAAATGGGCACTTTTGAAAAGCTGTATCTCGGTAACTATAGGAGTTACAGAGCTGTTCTTGGTCTCGTTTTGTACCAAATTTTGTTAACTTGAAATAAGTATATATATAGTGGCTATTGACGAAAGACGCACGGTTTCAAAGCTATAGAGAAAAAACCAGAATAAGGGGAAAAAATCGATGTTTTTCGAGTGCAACGGAAATTGCACAAGGTTTTCATGCCTGTAAAATTGAATTTAGACTCCCCTAACAGTCCCAAACAACATGTCAAAAATGCAGAACTAGAATATTTTTTGCGATTTTAGCCCTTTTTTGTGTCAGATATGACTGGCCTATGGAAAATGTAGAAGTTATGACTGTTACGAAGAATTCACGTTCCCGCATGCGCAGCTACTACTATTCGTATGGGGGAGATGATTTTCATAGGGACCTTCCACACGCCAATCTGAACAGTCCTAAAAAATATCATCAAATTCGGATGAAAAATGTAACTGTTATGGCTGTTGAAAGGATTGTACGTTAGCGCATGCGCAGAAGCTACTGTCTATTTTAAGGCTTTGATTTGCATTGGGAACCATTTAAAACCCAATCCGCATAATCCCTGACAATTTAATCGAAATCGGATAGAAAATGTGGAAGTTATGGCTTACTTTGGATTAAAAACTAAAAAAAAAAAAATCATGCCCACACTCAATGAGGCATCTCGGTGGGTCGGAAATTCAGGTTTTAGACCTCAAATTTGAATTCAGCACCATAGAAAACCTCTATTTCCCAACTTTTTGCCCATTGATAACATGTGGTAGAAAATTAAATAAAGAGACCACATGTTTGAAAAAAAGTCGGGCCTCCATGAACGCACACACACTAGGCTGCGGGCATGTGTGCCTAGTATTTTGTAGTATCCAAGGCCACGAGATACTACGAGTTACATTCCTGAAGTAATGTGTTAAACAGTTCCAGGCTGAGCATCCAACGTGGGAGAAAAGGAGGTGTTTTTTTAGTGAGTTTGAATCCCACATAACCTTGAAGTCGCGGATCCTTCAAGGTATCTTACGAGATCCAACTCCACCTGTGGATCTTAAAGATTTTCTCACCTGCCTGCCGGAAAAAAAGGCCAAGAGGCGTTCGAGACCGCACGGGATTAGTGGAATATCTCGATCCAAGGTCAGCAAGTTCATGCGTCACAACAACTTACTACGTCACATCGTTCAAATCTTAAACTTTCATTAGCTTTCCTAATTTCTTCCGAACATTTTCTCGACGAACAGACCCAATTACCGTTATTCTTGACCCATGCTCTTTTGAAAAAAAAGAGAAAAAATTAAAAAGTTGACTGAAATACCCTACTGTGCTAGGACCCCCATTTCCTCTTAGTCCATAGAATTTTAAATTTCCATCTCCAAGAACAACAACGTTGTTATTTTGTCTTCATTCATCTCGTTTTCAATGTCACCAGGCTTCTGGAAGTGTACCAAGAAATCCTGGAGAAGCTATAGAAAGAAGTTAGCTCTACTGCACAAAAAACCAACAATAATTTCTACAAAGGCGCTCAGAAAAGGAGCCCTAGTTTCTGAGAATGGGAGGAGAGCATTGTTGATAGTCAGGGATAATTGAGGATGATTGGCTTTAGCAAAACGATATCAAAACTCAAATATACATAATTATTGAAAGACAAACAGAGCAGTTGGTGTTTCTGGATCTACTCGTGATTCAGTTTGCTCAACATGTGAGTAGTGTTGGAATCGTTCAAAATCACCACCTAGATGTTCATAAATTGATGCATTCTTCTTTCTAGTTTTGGGAAAGTGCATTTTTTGAATGACAAAACACTTTAAAAGTACGAAGGGTACTTTTCCGTTATACCCCCCTTTTCACCTTTTCACGCCCGCCCGATGTTTCTAGGCACCGGTAATGATTCCTTTCCATGTAAGCTCAGTTTGTGGGAGTAAAGACTTCGGTGAATTCTTGGAAAAACAAGGGGGTAAAGTCATTGACCACGGGTTCTGCGTGCTTGCTTCAGTTCAATACCTTCCCGATGAATCGGCTGGTTTACAACCATCTCTTCACAAAGGTCAGGAGATGAAGGAAAGTGAATAATAATTGCAAAGAACTATGTGGAGGCAATCAAACTACAACCACGCCAATTTGTTTCAACAAATCTTTACCGACATCGGCAACTTCTAAAGACACGGTAATTCATTTTTTCCTTCTTTTCTTAAAATAATATAATTTCTTCTCACAGCTTGAAATTGTGGCGTATTGAAGACAGACGGGAGGGGGGGGGGTTATAACGGAAAAGTACCGTTCGAAGTTTGTGCGAACAAAAAGATGCAAAAGTTGAGAAAAAAATCCTCAATTAGATATCTATTTCCTGTAGGTTTTTCAGATAGATCCTTTCAATGATGCTGGCGATTTATGCATTTCATAAACCCAGACAGCATATCTACTCGGAGAGACTGCTATCACCGAGGTCACATTCGATATCTTCTTCGACCTAGCAACTCCTCCAGACGACGTAGTGTAACATCTCTCTGTGGCACCTCAAAGGATTACAAGAGCACGATCCTCAAGGGCTCCAAGATCCCACTGAGATCAAAGCGAAATCCTGTTCCACGTCAACCGTACACACTTCAATGTGCGCCTAACAAGGCAGAAGCGATGTCCGGAAGTGTCGCGAGGGTTCGTGGTGGGAAAGGGGAAAGTTGAGGTCACGGAGTTGACACTCGGTATCACGAGTTTTGGAATATTGGATAGGAAATGCGAAAAGAATAAGTCGGATTATAAAAGCGATTGGCTTCTGCAATTGATTACTGAATCAACGATTGTTAAAAGAGCATTTCAGACAATTACCTACAACTTCTTTTTAGTTGAAGGTATGGTTTAATAGGATGTTTTCTCTTTTAAAATACAAATACAATTACAACTTGTAAAATTTTTTAAAAAGTCCATTGATGCAGCATGAATTTATGAGTGAATTTTCAAAGAAATCTTTTTAGTTTAAGGTATGGTTGAATAGGATGTTTTCTCTTTTAAAATAAGGTGCGTCGGGGTAAGTGCAGAAATGGGGTAAGTGGGGAGTATGCCTTTCACAAGCAAACATAAGGGCTGACACGAATATCCTTTTTGGGTGTTGTAGAGAACTACGTTAAGTTTCACAAAACACCACTAGAGTGTCCTCATATCGGTTGTAACCTTCACGGTGAGGTTACGATGTACCACATGTGTTTTCATCTGTGAGGTAGAGGTGATCAACTAGTTTTCAACCCGAGTTCAACCTGCCTCTACTTGGGTATTGCTAATGACTGACAAAGTAATTATACACTTTAAATGTTGCAGTTTCATTGTACGTATGAGATTTTGTTCTAACTTTGGTTATTTTGAAAATAAGACCTCCTCTGCACTTTCCCCGTTTTTTCCTCCTATGGGGGGAAGTGCAGAGTAAGAAACATGGGCAAGTGTGGAGTTCCGCACTTCCCCCTAAATGGATGAACATGGGAAGTATGGAGCCTACACTCGAGCATAATACTATGCATTTCTCATCTACTCTTGTTGTGAACTTGGGCACTTTTAAAGTAACTGGGGACTTTTTTATTCGCTCCAGTAAAGAGGGAGAACGAAAGATGACGTCCCGAGTTGGGGTGGAGATGGTTCCCTATGAAAATCAAGCACTCCCCCCCCCCCCCCCAATTGGAAGGGGTTAGGGCATGGTACTTAGAGATTGATGTTTTGAGATTAACTACTATGCATCGGATCATCTATACAATCGGGTTATGGATACAAGAAAGCTATGTGCCACACCCACTTTGCAGACTTTTTCATTTCGAAGTTTTATGCAAACTTTTGCAATGTTAAGATAACCATTTGTAGTATAAGACTGTAAAAAAACTTTCTTATTCGTAAGACTGATGACTTACAGTGATTTAAACAATTTTTAATGAAGATTCAAAAGTTTGAATTTTGCAAGATTTTTACTTATGTGTTTCTTTATACCACGTTTTTAACTTTTCAAAACTGTGTAACTTCACCAATTCCTGTCCAATTTTAACTTTGCAAAAAGCAAAATAATGCCTGAAACGAGCTCTTCCACACACTTCCCCCTTCGCATTTGTAACTCCAACGACATGAGAAATGAAGGGATGCTCTGCATTTGCCCCATTTAGGCGGGGTAAGTGAGGAGTACGGACAAAAATTAAAGTATTGCTCGAAAAACCTACTATAACTTTAAAAAACCTTGAAATAACAACAAAACTGGTGAGAGGATAGTCCGAGGTGTGTAATGAAATAAGGAAAATAAATCGAGCTTTAAAAATGATTTTCTCAGGTTAAACTATGCGAATTGTACTCTGCACTTCCCCCGACGCACCTTACCTGTTATTTTTAGAATACTAAATAATTTCAAGTCATCTTTGAGGTTCATGTAAAGAACTGCGTTATTTCTCTGAACTACCTATTCATTCAAGCCGCGAAAGGGATGATTGTTGCGAGTTTGCTTACTCGAATAGTTCCCCCTAGCGTACGACTCCACAGTGGAGTCGTTACTGAAAACGTTGAAAAATGAAGAAACAATTTTTACACTTCTATACTAGTTCTCAGGATACCAACAGTGGCGTCTCCTGCAGACAAACATAGCAAACACTGTTTGCTTTACTAAAAAATTGCAAAGTGAATAAATAAATTGTAGTTGACTCCTCCTATATTTCCATTTTTTGGAAGTAATATTTAGCCGATTTTCGAAAATGTTTATAAAATTCAGGGACTATTTCATGAATACCAAGGAAGTTACGTGAAATAGGAGAATGGGATAAGTAGGTACTTTACCTTGGATACCAGCCAGCAACACACCAGAGGGAAAGAAGTCGGTAACTAAGATCGATTGCGGTTGATAAGCTAACTAGCGTAGGACCTTGCAATACAAGGCAAACAGTTCATAAAAAATGCATTTTGTTGGACTGTTATGGATGACAGACGACGATCTGTGAGTAGGGGGGGGGGGGGTCAACTCGGGGTTTAGTTCCCCCCACTACCCCACTATACCCCCATCAGCCAAGGCAAACAATCGAGGAGCTGTTTCGTTACCTTGGAAGCAGAAAAACTTGGAAGATGAGCCACGGATATTAATCCACCATCTCTCACATTATCTCACCACCATTCATAAATTAAAAACCATTCGCAACCAGTAATCAAATTTCCTAATGGAGAATTATTTATTTCTTCGAATGGAGTGTGAATCGTTTATTTCATCTGGATAAACTGGATTATGAAGCGAAAACATTGTTGGTAGGTAGTAGCAATGGCAAAGCTTTTTTCTTTGCTGGCACTTGATCTATACAGAAAAGTAATAAACCTTTGTGTAATAATTTGCTGAGTTTTTCATTGTTGTTTATTCCTTGAAGACTGGTCAAGCTGTTTGCCTGACGAATATGCTCACCTGACGGCCCTGGATACCAAAAACCGAGATCAATATCAATTTCCCTCCAAAAACATTTCTATGCCAGCAGGGGTAGGTCACGATTTCAGATACGCAGCGAAAGTGTTAATTGTAACGTAACAAATACATTATGGAATATTTATTTTTAGCTTCATATGAATACGAAAGTCGTTAGGATAAAATAAGAGTTGGAAATGCCCTTGATAAAAGCAAAACGATGGCTCAGACTATGAGTCTGCAGGGATGTGCCAAGAAAACATAAGGAGGGCACTAGGTTAAATGGGAGAGTCCCATACCTGTTGACTCGCTATCTCCACGCGCGCTGTCTGGCGGCTAGACGCGTAACTTATTTAAACAGCCATGGCGAAAAGATGCGATTCCTTTTCTTTCTTTCGTATAACAGTAGTAAAACGAAAGAACGCGAAATAGAAGCGTTTGTTCCTCGTTTATTTCGGTTTTTCCCTTACCGTAGGTCGTGCACAGTGAGTAGTTCGGGAAAAGAACACCAGAGAAAGGGGTTGAAAAGTAGATTGGTGCATTCTGCAGTCATAAATTTCCCATGGGACAACCCGCCCTTCGCTTTTACGTTTTCCCGCCCCTGGCACGACCTGTTCGATTTTTTTTTTCACCCTCGGGAAACCCTTTGGCTAGGAAAACTGTTTTAAATAAGTATGGGCGTACGTGGGTATCAAAGGTGAAGCGGATTTGTATCTTCCAGGTCACTAGAACTCCAGCCCCTCAATCACCCTTTTCTCCATCTTTCCCTCCTTTTCGAAGTCATTCCTAATTCTTTCTCTTTTGTTTCTCTTTCTCCTGAAAAATCACTCCCTGACTTTTGAAAGTAGGTATCATTCGTTCCACGTGTTTTAAATCTCTTTTATTCCCTCGAGTCCTTGGATGTATACATATTTTATGGTCAAAAGGATTTCTCTTTTCTACTCCTACAAAGGCATTTCATGGAACGACGAGTTGAATCCGTAATACGATCATCCCATCATCTTGTTCAATTGTTTTGTGGCCTTTTTTCAAGTCAAAAGCGCAGCTCTCAAATCCCTTGTTGGCATGGAAATTGGACAATTCTTTTTTTGCTTTATATATAAGCAGCCTTTTTAATGCATTTCGTTCAGAGTTTGCCTGCTCAAGCTCAATCAAACGAAATCGATTTTGATGAAATTAATTGAGTGTGTCGCGCGCTAGCAAACATTATAATACATAATATGTATTATAATGTTTAACTGAATCTAAATGTGGTGAAACATCCAATATAATATTATTATATTGGATGTTTCACCACATTTAGATTCAGTTTGACGGCGCACAGTGGGGCGAAAACGCGAAAATGCGCTTCTTATTCAAAATCAACTGCCTAGATCGATATCCTAAAAAATAACATATACTTTTACACTACTGCGCATGCGCGGACGGGGAAAACTAAAAACAAACCATGTAACCATAGCAACCCTGGGGCAGAATAGTTTTTGCCCCAGATTTTCCTTAGCAACATGTTATTCTTCAGATATATACGATTCCATCGATATACGATTTCCATACTATTGATTCCATCCTACTTCTTCTCCTTCTTTTCTCTAGGTCCATGGCCTCTGGTGACTTCCGTCCCAGCTCTTTTTTTTACTTCCACCATGGATAATTGATATAATTATTATATGTCAGTGTAAAGTTTGTAAACCTTTGTATGATAATTTGCAGTGTTTTTGCGCGTTTTTTACCATTTATCACACGACTCTCGCATGGAGCTGATACTTCAGTTTCTCAACCATAGCTTTAGTGATTTCTTTCAAAATTCGCTCATTAACTCATGTTGCACGAATGTACTATCTTATAATTCAACATAAAACAAACATGTTCATTTTCAGGTGTGTGTTCTGTTGTTGCTCATGTTTTTTTTTTTAATTTTTTTTTTTTTTTTTTGATTGTCATTCTGCTTCCGAGTCTACCAATGGAAGCTTTATTTTCACTAATCAAGGTTGAAAAAAAAAGGTTCTTCAAAATCAAAATTTCCACTCGCCTTTTACGTTTTGAACTTTCGTGAACTATTTTGATTTCGTGTTTTTCTGTCATGAAATCCTTGCCATAGCCATAAATTCTACATTTCTCATCCGATTTCAATGAAATTGTCAGGGATTGTGTAGGTTGGAGTGTAGATATTCCCCTATGAAAATCATTAACTCGGACTGATATTAGCCGCTGCGAGTCTACCGACATAGCGGAAGCTTTGTATACACTTTTCAAGGTTGAAAAAAAAGGTCTCCAGAACAAAATTGCCACTCGCGTTTTAATTATTCAGACCTTCCCGAACAATTTTGGTTCCGTGTCTGTCATGAAATCCTTGCCACAGCCATAACTTCTACATTTCTCATCGAATTTCGATTGAATTTTCAGAGATTGTGCGGGTTGGCGTGTAGATGATTCCCTATAAAAATCAACATCGCCAGACTGATAGTAGTCGCTGCGCATGTGCAAACGTAAAACCCTTTCCATAGCCATAACTTCTACAATTCCTACCCGATTTTGATGAAATTCTCAGGGATTGTTCGGGTTGGCGTGCAGATGGTCCACTGCACTCATAGAAGCCGCTGCGCATGCGTAAACGTGAAGTCCTTGCCACCGCCATAACTTGCACATTTCCTACCTGATTTCGATGAAATTTTCAGGGATTGTGTGGATTTGCGTGTAGACGGCCCCCTTCAAAAATCATCGCCTAGATAGAAAATCTTCGGGTAGATAGTAAATCATCGCCTAGATAGAAAATCATCGGGTAGCCTATGCGCATACAAACGCTCAAATGTTTAACCCTGTAAAAGTGTGTATTCTCTTCCATTTAACTTGAATTCACTTTTCAATCTGTAACTATATTTTCTTGCTTCCCCGATCAGCTTCTTATGATTATTATAACGATATAATTATAACGATCATAAGAAGCTAACTGTTAGCTTTGTTATTCAAAAATCTACTACTAATTGATGTTTTGAGATTAACTACTATGCATCCGATCATCTATACAATCGGGTTATGGATACGATGGCTTTATTGATAGCACATCATTCTTATCGCAAAACTATCGTATATTCAGTGATGAAGACTACCTTCAGTGCAACAGATTCATTGTAGGTTACGAGTAGGCTCCCCCCAAAGGGTAGAACAACTGACCAAAGAACTGATAGAGGAGCCCAACTTCGTTACCTAAAAGTCCTACAACCGAACGAGTTTTGCCAAGTTTAGACCGTGTTTTGCCCCTCGGCACCTGACCGCTAACTATGCGAAGCGCGAAAGGTGAAACGGACGAGGAAACACATTCGAGAAAATGGGACAGAAGGTTGTTGTTAGGTGTTAGGCGCCCCGAGAGGGCCCAAACTGAAATAACGAGGCAACAAGTTTGTCGGAGAATGAGAGGGAGTGGAGTAATAATTATGACGAACGGCCAGCAAAGGAGATAATCTCATCAGCCGGTTCTCCGTTTCCTCTATCCGTCCGGGTTTCCGACGGTTGTGGTCACACTGGCCATTACTACGGGGATTTATATTAGGTACCTATGTAGTTTACGTCGACTCTACTCGTCTTCATTACCACAACCACAATACAGTTCTTAAAACATGTTATGAGACCAGTAGAATGATTTTCTGCATCTAGCCTCAGGATGAAAGGACACACTGGTATAGCTAGATTTTGATTAATTTACAATTCAGAATTATTGTGGAATATGGATGGATCCCTGATGCAAAACGCTTGATTTGTTAATTGCACAACATCTCTGTAATCTCATGTACGTCAGCTAGCTGGTCGTGAGCTAGCTTCATAAATGGGTACAATTAGAAAACGCATTGTTGTGAATCAATTTGCAATGATCAATGATCCAATTGAGATACAAAGGATCTAAAACACAAGCCTTTGACGAGGATCGACGAACCACCTAATAACTGGCATTGACATCTGATTAGGGTTTGAAACAGTATTGTTCTAGGGGATCTGGAGAATCTGATTAATTAATGAGAATAATTTAATCGTTGCTGTATTCTACCCCTAGAGAACTATGCGTTTTGTTAGAATACCTATTCCTTGGTGGAGATCAACCTAGGACAAGGGATGATAAATGAGCGACACAAATTGAATTAGGAACGATAAATAGATACATTATCCTATAATCAATGAGGCACGTATCTATATGTGAAACTTGGTGAATTTATTTTTGGGCATCGAGTAATAAATATTCAAATAGTCAAAACAAACAAGGAACAACATATCATTGTATAGATGTTCTTATTATTATATATTATAAAATTCCGTTGGTATCTAAAAATTGTTAAAACTTATACCTTGAATACAACTCAGGAAATGGGGAAAGAATCACGGCACATAAACTGCATAAGACTGGTATATTATACAAAATATTAGCGGTAATTCAGTGGGAAATAAGCAACACAATGTAAAATGGGTGTTCACGGTATTACATTGATCTGGACTGAACTAAGATGGCGGAATGGGGAAATGTGGAGGCGAAACGACGCCGTTCTGATTTTGTACTTTTGGGAAATGAACTGATACCGTACTAATTAATGTTCATTAAATGTACTTATATTTAATCATAATGGTTCTTATATTCAAGTTTATGATTGGGCTTCTAAACAGGGCATGAACGGAGTAGCAGCACCGACCTCTGTAGGCAGGCTTCAGAACTACTGGGTGGGCAACTTTGAATCACCGGTCGGTGAAACGCGCAGTGGGTTCAAACATACCTAATGACAAGAAGTGAGTTGACGAGACAGGATGTTTGTGACGAACAAAATGAATGAAGTCGGTCAGAATCAACAGTATAAATAAACGTAATATAGATATTTTTATAGGAAAGCCCAGGGATGTGACAAGGGGCCAAGAATTTTTCACCTGTTCCTAGTACGTCGTTGCGTAATATTTGGAAATTTCTAGAATGAAATCTATCTTCGAAATCTTCCTTCAGTGGTTGAAGTTAACTCTGAATCTGCTATCATTTTCACGAGCCTCAAGTTTGCCAACTATCCATAATACACGCTCTTCCTGTCTGACGAATGTTTCAAGCTCCGAAACCTGGAAGATATTAGTTCTATATGGGTCTACTTTGGCTCACTCATCTTCCTCATCATGGCCACTCAAGTGGATCATAAACATTCTCTAGAACGTCTAAGCGTTTGGATTTGGTCAAGTTTCCGGTGAGATGAACGTTACCACTGAAACATCTGTAGACCAGTATTTGATAGCGCATTAGGGCGGTGTGACATTTATGTCACACACGAATTTTGGAGCTTGTTGATGAAAAAGAAAACAACAATTCGATCGGAAAACCCCATACGACCACTTGAAGGGATCTTGAGAACACGATATAAAACGATCAGCGAAAAAATATATAGTTATGATAGCAAAATGGGACTCAGGGTCCATATTTTTGGTGATTGACGGAGTGCATCAAGTTTCCAATAGTCTGGATATCCGATAAGGACGAGAACGGGGTTAAACCTGCACAAACATTGAAGAAAATCCTTCCGGAAAGGAAATTCATTATAGAACATGAGTCAGATGTCAAAGAAAGATACACAGAACGCGACATGTCCGAGTTTGCAGCTGTGACAAATATGCTACACCAGACCAAAATGGGTTAATTCGGAGTTCTAGTGAAACCAAGAAAAAATGAAGAAAAAAAGTCATAAATAATCTGACTTTTATGATAATTACCCAACCTCCTAAAGAACACTCTTGGCAAAGGAAGAAGCATTCAAATAAGCATGTAAGTAGTGACACCCAATTGCACTTCCGAAGCTGGTCCAGCTGATAATGATGACAAACTTCTCAGCTCAGTTTCTCCATTCCAGTTATTTTCTTGGGCAATGGATTCAAATTGGACGTAATAAGCCTCCCTATTTACTATGGTATATCTTGAATGGTCAAGGCCTGTATATTTTAATTTTCTATACCTTGCCAAAAATGATGTCCGTAAACACCAAAAAGGGAAAAATAATAATATTAGGGAATTCAGTTGGGAAGGTGGGTAGGTAGGTACGGATTGAAGTCGCCGCTGTGCCCATCTGTAGACACAACCATACGCAAGTAGAGAGTAGACATGCGTCGATAGTGCAATACAAAACAGGAATGAGAGTGAGTATCATTGAGGTAATACATGTGTTCCAAAACTATTAGGTAGTAGGTCACTGCTGTCGTATGAGGGAGGATGAGAGTGTGACGATGTGAGTGAATGAATCTTATTAAGAATATACCCTGTGATAACAGCTGCTGATTCAACATGAGAAGGTTGTTTACTTACTTACCTACCTTTACTCCGGTTTTGTATTGAACTTTCGACGCATGTTGTAATACTAACCGATCATTTGAGTATGTACCCATACTCACATCACAAACCCACATCATGATCTAGACAATGCTACATGCATCATGCAATAGGTACTTGCAGTATTAGATTATATAGATAATATCTAATCAAAGATAGATTAGATCAATAGATTAGGTATAATTAGATATCATCTAATCAAAAGATGGTAGGTACCTACGTTGGAATCCAAACATTTTTTACGGGGATTCGCACACATCGTCACACTCTCATCTTCCTTCATACGACAGCAGTGACCTACTACCTAATAGTTTTGGAACACATATATTACCTCAGTGATACTCACTCTCATTCCTGTTTTGTATTGCACTATCGACGCATGTCTACTCTCTACTTGCGTATGGTTGTGTCTACAGATGGGCACAGCGGCGACTTCAATCCGTACCTACCTACCCACCTTCCCAACTGAATTCCCTAAGATTATTATTTTTCCCTTTTTGGTGTTTACGGACATCATTTTTGAGGTCGGTCCATTTTTTTGTTAAAAAGGTTTTTATTTTATTATTTTTCCATTTTGTAATATTTTTTATTTTTCACTTTTTAGTGGTCCTCAATTTAAATCTGAAATTAATTTACTCGCAGTTTTTCGATCAGTTTTCGTAATATAGGTAGATCTATTTCCGTACTGTGAATCATTTCAGTAAGGTGAACCGGAAGCCGTAGGGTGGACCTAATTCTGTAATCCGGATCAGTTTCCATACATATAGATGAGTTTCCGTTTTTGGATCGGTTTCAGGTGGTATTTGGTTCACTTTCCTACTTAGCAATCTACTATCATATCCCCTAACTGTTCGACTTCCCTCACATTTGGTAGTTAAGTACTTGGTAGTTCTCACAACACAATTCAACAACTTAACCATGACATGATTGACGAGGGAGCTATGTGCTACACAGTACTAACACACCTAACAGTACTTTATACCTCATATTTGGTACAGCACTATTCAGTTCAGATGATCTCCTGTACCATTACCCACCCAACTATATTATGGATGACGAGGAAGCTATGTGCTACACCCATTTGGTAGAATACCCTCTCATCATCTAATAGTACTATTATAATACAAATATGAGGTATATAATATACCTCATATTTGGTATGGCAATATGCAGTTCTGACGATGTCCTCTACTATTACCTACCTAATCATGTTATCGGTGATGAAGGGGCTATATGCTACACCCACTTGGTAGAATACCCTCTCATCACCTGGTTGTACTACATATCTCGTATTTGGTACGGCACTATTCAGTTCAGATGATCTCCTATACCATTACCTACCCAACTATATTATGGATGACGAGGAAGCTATGTGCTACACCCACTTGGTAGAATACCCTCTCATCACCTAGTTGACTATATACCTCATATTTGGTATGGCACTATTCAGTTCAGATGATCTCCTGTAACATTACCTACCCAACTACCTATATTATGGATGACGAGGAAGCTATGTGCTACACCCACTTGATATAATACCCTCTCATCACCTAGTTGTACTATATACCTCATATTTGGTATGGCACTATTCAGTTCAGATGATCTCCTGTAACATTACCTACCCAACTACCTATATTATGGATGACGAGGAAGCTATGTGCTATACCCACTTGGTAGAATACCACCTCATCACCTAGTTGTACTACATACCTCATATTTGGTATGGCACTATTCAGTTCAGATGATCTCCTGTACCATTACCTACCCAACTATATTATGAATGACGAGGAAGCTATGTGCTACACCCACTTGGTAGAATGCCTAATAACAGTACTATTATATCACTGATATTTGGTAGGAAAAATCCCATACTTGAGCATTCATAAACACGTATGATACGGCTCATGCAGGTTTAGAGCGAATAACCAACCATAATTTCCCCCTTTCTCATCCCAGCAGCACCTTTTAGTTATCGGAACCCCCCTCTTGTAGCATATAATTTTAAAGCTTACAATCAGACCTTTAATTTGACTATACACAAATAGTCCGTCATAGGCTCAGTCGGAAGTCACAGGGCAAGAAGAGTAAATGCGGACCAATATTCGCGAAAACGGGACCACGTTTTTCAACTTCTTTCACAAGTTTTCGATACTTCTAACAAAGCAAAATGAAATCTGTTTGAAACGGGACCACCACGGATACTGGTAGAACATATTTCAAAAAGAATCAGACAGATTGGTACCAGAATAAAGAAATGCAAGGTGTTCAGACATACAAAAAAAAAAAAAAAAAAATCGTCGTCCCACGACAACCCGAATTGAGTACCTCCTCTTTCGCGCGCCTTCGGCGCGTTGAAGTCGGTCAAAAAGTATTCCATTTATCATACTTGCGACAAGTCCTAAGAAGAAACTCGGTTCTTTCTACCACTATCGATTCCATCATCCACGAATTCCACTTCTGACACCAATGTTGTGGGAAAACTAAAAAAGTCTGTCAACTGGGAGTGGCACATAGCTTCGTCGTATTCATAACCCGATTGTACAGACGATCCCATGCATAGTTACCATGCATTGCCGTGCTAAGCCAGAAAGTCGTATCTTGACTTCACCCAACTTTCGGGAAAACGACCTAATAGGTTTCGTGGTGAAATAACTCTTTCGCGGGATTATTTTTCCTCCTTTTACCACGAGTAAAGGGTTTTCTTGAAGGAAATTAGTAGCCGAATCGATTTATGGAGTCAAAATTAAACATTTTTGAGTGTAAATTGTCAAAAAAACGATGATAGGAGTTTACGCTATCGTAAACCCGAAGTTACGACTATTCTGTTCTGAATACGCAACCTTGAGACTTTGGAATGCTAAGCAAATTTCCTGAAATTTCATTCCTGAAACTTTATAACTATTTTCAAATCAAGAAACCATTTCACCTTAATTATTTTGTCATCCTTCTTGGCTCAAAGTCAATCGTATTCCATATTTGTGTTCAGAATGTAAGAAAAACAGCTGAATCAACAAAAATGAACGTTTATTCACGTAAAGTCACCAATAAGTTCCGAGTTTTCAGAGGCAAAAAGTCGTATCATGCCGATTCAGAATGCAAGAAGTCGTATCGTCAAAATACTAAGGCCGATTCTCGTATCAGTGCCAAGGTACGAGTTTTCTTCTTCTGAATCGCTCTGATACGACTAGTTTCTTAGCAGAATCAAGTTAACACGCCTTCACGCAAAAATCGGGAGGCTTGTTTGAGGCATTTCTAGTAGAGATACGACTTTAAAACTCCGAAAATCGATAGAAACCGACCACCAAAAACCCCGGGTACCAACAACTCAATTTGACCAAATTTTCACGTTACGACTTTCTGGCTTAGCACGGCAGAGTAGTTGATCTCAAAACATCAATCTCTACACGTCAACTGGTACAATCTCTGAATATTGTTGGAAAAAGTAGAAGTTATGGCTGTAACAAGGAAATATACTTTTGCGCATGCGTGGTAGCTAATATCAGTGTGGGGGCTATGATTTCCATAGGGGACCATCTACACGCAAACCCGGATGATCCCCGAAAATTTACCTAATCGAAATTGGATGAGAATTGTAGAAGTTACGTCTGTGGCAAGTATTTCACGTTTGCGCATGCGCAGCAACTACTATCAGTCCGGGGGTGATGATTTTCATGGGAAACCACCCACAAGTCAACCCGCACAATCTCTGAAAATTTCATCAAAATCGAATGAGAATTGTAGAAGTTATGGCTGTGGCAAGGTATTCATGTTCGCGCATGCGCAGAGGTCTTGGTGTAATGATTTTCACAGGAGATCGTTTACACGCCAATCCGCACAATCCCTGAAAATTTCATCGAAATCGGATGAGAATAATTCTCATCCGATTATCACTTATACAATTATTGTAGAAGTTATACTGACGTGCTAAGCCAGAAAGTCGTATCTTGGCTTCACCCAACTTTCGGGAAAACGACCTAATAGGTTTCGTGATGGAATAACTCTTTCACGGGATTATTTTTCCTCCTTTTACCACAACTAAACGTTTTTCTTATAGAAAATTAGTTGCTGAATCGATTTTTGAGGTCAAAATTAAACATTTTTAGGTGTATATTGTCAAAAAACTGTATAACTTTTTTCTATTCTTATTTTACTTACGTTTAGGTCTGAAATACTAAGCTTTGAAGTCGTATCTCGATCTTGAATTCACGTTTGCGCAAGCGCAGTGGCTACTATCAGTCCGAAGGCGGTGATTTTCATAGGGGACCATCTAAATACTAATCTGCAACATCCCTGAAAATTTCATTGAATTTGGATGATAAATGTAGAAGTTATGACCGTTACATACGATACGACTTTCTGGCTTAGCCAGGCAGTATTTGGATAGGTAACAGTGAGAAGGTTCCTAAAGTCACCACTAAATGCTCAGTTTTCAGAGGCAAAAAGTCGTATCATGCCGAATCAGAATGCAAGAAGTCGTATCGTCGAAATACTAAGGCCGATTCTCGTAACTGTGTCAAGATACGAGTTTTCTTCTTCTGATTCGCTCTGATACGACTAGTTGCTTAGCATAATCAAGTTAACATGCCTTAACTCAAAAATCGGGAGGCTTGTTTGAGGCATTTCTAGTCGAGATACGACTCTGAAACTTCGAAAATCGATAGAAATCGACCCCCTAAACCCCCGGGTACCAATAACTCAATTTGGTCAATTTTTCACGATACGACTTTCTGGCTTAGCACGGCAGTATAGCTGTGGCAAGGATTTCATGACAGACACACAGAAAGACAAACAGAAACGGAACCAAAATTGTTCAGGGAGGTCTGAAACGTAGAACGCGAGTGGAAATTCGATTTTGGAGAAATTTTTTTTTTTTTACAACCTTGAAGAGTGAAAACACAGCTCCCGCTCTCTTGGTCGACTCGGAAGCAAAATTTCGGTAAAATGAAAATACAACGTGCATAGAACGAGAACTGAATACTTTTATTTATAGAACAAAAAGAACTTTTCACTTCGAAATTGGTGACCTGTACTTCGTCGGTTGGTATTACATTTACCATTACAAATTATGTACTTGATAAGTTAATCAATATCTATGAGTGACCAAGAATAATGGGAGGGAGTGAAGCACATGGGAGAAAAGTGAATGTGATGTTGAGTAAGCTACATATCAAGGGCTTTTGCGGTCTGACGGTGGCAAGCTTCGGAGAAACTGTTGTCGACATTCCTACCCCGTCCCCATATATCAGCCATTGTGTGCTCCGGTCCCGCTGGTAGATAGAGGGTCCTAGGGAGGCAGTCGAGGTTCTCTTTCTCGATCGCAAGATTGATAGTTTCGGCCTGGGAAACAGGCAGAAGGGAGAGGGCTATGCCCCCAGAACCCCCATCGCCCAGACAGAGGGTTGCGGAGTCCTCGGCATCGCGAGTAACGTACAGTCGAGGCGAACATTTATCCATTTGTGTTTCTCCTGGGTTTGTCTGAAAGGTGCTGGGGGTTTTGGGTTCGAATACCGCGGAGCCTTTCCATTGACTCCCGTGATTTACCCAAGGATCCCCCAACACGTTTGGCCGAATGTAATTTGACGGCAGTAACTTACATTTATCGACCATTAGTCCGAAACTCGGACTGGGTTGGCCAACTGATTTATCAGAAATCCCTTATTCCCAATTCTCATACCCTCATTCGACCTACCTCGACCCCATACTCGTGATTTTCGGATGCTATTAGTGCAGACACAGTATCAATATACATACAGAGTTACAACAATAAATTCATATTGTAACGAAAATTCATAGTTGTAATTTATGTAATACTCTTGTGAGGTGATTGGGCTCACTTGTTTTATTTCCCGGTTTTTATCCTCCATGTATCACTATTGCCAATCACCACCCTACACTGAGTTATTCCATGAGGCTGGGAGGATGGAAGTTGCATGAACCCTGAGTCCTGATCCATTTCTGCCTCCATCTAGCAGAAAAACCTCCAGTATCAGAAGCAATGTGCTCCGTTCCCAAGAAACCGATGACACCCGTATCCTTGATGTACTCTCTCATAGCCCTCGAATCATGGACACGATACAGTTCGTGAATAACCCTTAAATCATGGACATGAGATTACTCTAAGTGGAAGTAGAGTAATTTCTCGATCACAAATACGCCATGCCCCGAAGTACTCTACACACGCAGTGTCTCTCCCTCATTGTTTATTGTCCACATTCACTGTCTAGTCAATGCCAGTGGCAGGGAACCACACTAAAACATCGCATCACCTCTCATCGCCTCTCGTCATTACCTGTGTTCGCAGTGCTACGTGAGTTTCAGAACAGTTTCAGTTGCATTATTTCCGATTTCTGTTTCATTATTTTCGATCATGAACCATTATTGGAATCGAGCAAAAAAAAGTTCAACCACTTCTCAAAATTTCGTTCTGATGGTTTAGTTTTCAAAGACCATTCCAAAAATTGAATAAAAAAAAGACCCGTCCGTCTGACGTACGCGGGACTTATCTTAGTTACTATGGACCGATTTTGATGACATTTGGTACGAGTATATGGGCTCCATTTAGGGTCCACATGAGCTGTGAACAAGGGCGTAGACAGGGTGGGGCAGGATGGGACCGTGCCCCCCCCCCCCCTAGACTTTCGGGAACACAAAAATAAATTGCGCTGAACTTATTTAAAAGAAACACTAGAATATTGAATGCGTAGTTAGGGTATGGGAAGGTATATTGGAATTTGGAAACATGTCTTTTGTGAGCAAGAGTACCTTCATAGTAAGAGAAGGTTCTAGGTAGATATTAAAAACACTTTTGGGATTGAACATAAGACAGGGAAGAGCGCGAAATGGGAAGTAATTCTGAGAAGCTTAAATTCTAGAAGCTCGGCTCTGTTGCAACCAGTGGTAAATATTTTGCAGGGAAAACAGCTGAATTTGCTTCAATGCAAGAATCATATTGAAACTGTGTTGTCGACTGTGAGGAATCACCGTGAGTCTGCTGATTCTGTGATGGGAGATATTTATGCATCGGCCAAAAAAATGTCAGACGAATTGGGGGGGAGGGGGGTAGAGTTTTTGACGCCAAGAGTGGTTGGACGTCAGCACCATCGTTCGAATATCCCAAGTCACTCTCCTGAGGAATATTGGAAACGATCAGTCTTGATTCCCTACCTAGTCTCGTTTTCTTCAGCGCTGACAGATTTTCTCATAGTAATGAACCGGCGTTTTCCCTTCTTTCTCTTTACCCCCACTTCATGTTGGCTTCGAAATTAGACCATTCGAAACTCCAAGCCGAAAAAATTGCCAAGTTTTATGATTTTGATGAGGATCTGCTGTATGCAGAATTCCAATTATGGCACAATAAGTGGGCGGAAAAAATGGACAAGAACGACAAAGGTGAAGGCTGGAATGAGACTGAAAAACTGTCAACACTTCAGAATGTGGAAATGATCGAGTTGATCGAGGAAGCGGACCCTTTCTATCCTTCCATCAAAAAGGCCCTGATGATTGCGGTAACGTTACCGTGCACGACCTGCTCGGTGGAAAGAACTTTCAGCACCCTGAGTAAAAACATGGACACGGTCTACAATGGGGGAGGATAGGCTGAATGGTCTGTGTATGCTCAGCCTCCACCGAGATTTGGTGAAATCAAAGAAGGCAACCATTGTAGAAGAAGTTGTTGATCAATTTGCCAGTAACCCCAGAAGACTGATGCTTTCTTAAAAATTGTCCATTGCTGTTTTGTAGTACCTATGTTGTATAATGAAATAATGTAAAATATATAAATAAAGATATGTCATGAAAATTATTTCTCGGAATTCAGACTTTGTACCTTTCGTTTGCTATAATATGCAGACGCATACTTTTTATTTATATAATAGCTCTTGGGGGTAGCCCCAACCCCCCTTGGCTAAATCCTGCCTACGCCCATGGCTGTGAAGCTTTTGGTTGATGTCAGTCAAATCTAAGGGGTGAAAAATAGGGGTTGTAATTTTCAAAAGTGCCCTAGCTCGAAAACTTTTGAAATAAAGGAATTGTGTTTTCACCGACGAAGTAAGTAGTATTGACTTTTTAGAATCGATTGAGACCACTCATAGACTTAAGTGTTGGAATTATTACTTAAATTTAGCAGACCAAAGTGCGATCGATGTTCGTTTTTCGAGCTGTTCTCAGTTTTGCAATTTAGCTTCGTTAGCAACAAGTATTCAAATTTCCCAATGAAGAACTTATTTCTTCGAATTGAGTGTGAAGGGTTTATTTCTTCCAAATAAATTTTAATATGAAGTAGGTATGAGTAGTAGGTAGGTAGTATCCATAGTTGGTAAAATGTCGTGGCGCGGGGAAAATACCACGGAGTTGCGAGAGTTGGCCGTCTCGGTAGGTGTACTCCGTGGTATCACCACCCGTGTCCTGTTCGGGTTATAATTGAACTGGTGGTCTTTTCATAGAGGCACTTCCCTTCATCTCTCTCTACCTTCCTCATCTTCCCTCACCCCTAGAGCCGGCGTCGGGTGAGTCCTGGGTGCCCTCCCCATTAATATTTGATTTGCTTAATTATTTTTATTTAAGGCGTGCCCCCTCCCTCTGTTCTTTGCAGACGAGAGATCTGAACATACCAATAATAAACCTTTATTTTTTTAAATCCAGAACCTGAAATTCTTCAAGTGCACATTTAAAAACTTGCATACGTTTTCAACTGAGTACCCTGTGACTCTTCGCTACAGTTCAAAAACTTGAGGCTCTATAGAGGAGAGAGCTAGAATGTGTTGATATATTTATCAACAATATTCAACAGAAATTGGTACAAGTGTGTTTGTACGACTTCAAGGAAAGTCCAAAAATAATTTTGGTGACGTCAACATTCTTGTTTGTTTATACTACTAAATGGGGAAGCTTCGTAACCATGTAAACTAAAATAAATAAAAAACATTTGGGTCATTCAAAATCAAAATTTTGGGATTCTACCGGCCTTGATACGTAAAACATCAAATTTTTAGGAAGTGTAATGTATTTTTCATTATTGTATTATCTATATATTTTTCAGCCCGAAAAAGTGTAACGCGAGACCAAGAAATAAATTCGGTAACTAGGAAAACTAAAGAGTAACTAAGGAGGAAAGAATACCAACACATAAACATAATCCATTGTTTCTTTCATCACGATAGACATTTTTTATTCAATTATTTCCCATATTTATGATAGCCGGAAAAAACATTATCCTTAGCTCCATGCCGAAGGTTAATCAATGGAAATAATCTATGTTACATTGAGTTGTACTCATATTCAACATATCAATTAGTGGGATAAAAATTGAATTCAGAACAACACGGAAAATAAGATAGCAAATCATAGACCCCGAGCTAAAAGACACATCCATGTCAATAAAAACTTATTTCTTCATATACTGATCCCTAGATTCTTACAGACGTATTCCAAGACAACCATTGGACCTCCCTTGCTTCCTTATTATCTAGTATTTGAGTTGTAATATATTGATCCTGAATTCGAGCCCGATCAACAACAGTACGAACGAGCTACTCGTATGAGAGATTATTGGAGCCCAGGGTGGGATAGCCTCGTAGTGCAATGTGAAAACCTCCGCGTTCCCTTTTATTCCCCATTTTCCCCTCTCCTAGCTGTTACGCTCTCGAGTTTCCATTCCGCACTTGAAAAACACCTCTCGGAGCTCCGACTGGTTCCGTTACGCACACTTGTTTCTCGCTTAAGCTGGGATACGGGTTAGCGCGTAAACCGAGTGTTTTCTTCATTCGTCGAGGCAAAACCGCAAGACTTGCCTTCGTCCCACATTTATCCTTCTACTCTCTTACCTGTTTCCGTCGTTTCTTCAGGAATTGAATGTAATGGAAGAGAAGGATATACGATAAGTAGCTGTATAGACTATTTGGGAAAACTGGCAGGCTCGTGGAAGTCAATCATGATGTTGATCGAGGATTTGAATTTCGAGATAGTTTTCTTCTAAACCAATATTCCTATGTTCAGTCTAGTTTATAGCATTCATCATAACAGTTCAAGTTAAGTATAGTGATTAATTTCACGGCACTTCTCCCGCACCACACCCCGCGTAGATTCAAGATATTTTGATCCAAAGTACCACGGATCAGTTGTACTGAATGTTGTATTGAATGAACACGCTCGATTCCTACAGTCGTTATCCTTAACGGTTCAGTCGTTAATCGTGATGCCACAAATATGCAGAGGTTTAATTAGAATTCGGCTGGAATTCGAATGGATTGGAAATATTCAATTTCAGGTCGGGGAAACCGGAATTGCTCGTTGAGTTACTTATCGAATAACTAATAATTGAACCCCTTTGATGAACGAACCAAATTAATGTTTGATGTGGGGACCCACGAGGAAATGAAGGGCTGGGAAAAGGGAGGAGGGACCTATAAAAAAAGAAAGACGAGAAAAGAAAATTTGTTTGTTGAGAAGAAAAGTGGTCCGCGAAGGGCGTGGAAAAACAGAAAAAGCCTTCGGTGTGGTCGCTAATTAAAACTGTAGGGGGGCGATGGCGGTGGGGGACTTGATTAGAGGGCACTCCAACTTCCCTCGTAACGTGACTGCAAAGCATGTTTTGGATGCCTTCCTCATCGCCCCCCCCCCCTTCTCAACCACTGTTCGTATCGCCCCCCTCTTCGACATACCGTCAGTATCGGATCCCCGCGAACACGAAATGTTATCCGAGGATTTAATCATTGAACAGGTGTAACTACAGGGGTTTTTGTTCGGACTCGCCGCCGATCAGGGAGGGTCATCCTGTTTTACAAAACGGGGGAAAATAACGGTAATTCCCCCCCTAACAAAGACCGAATTTTCTGTGGTATAGCAATAATTGGCATTCGCAATTTCTTTTACATTTTCCTTTCATCTGTTACCACACATTTATACACATGTGTTTTAATCATGTAACAATGACTCAATTTTGAACGACACGCAAACAAATCCTGACGGTTCTGTTACGAAAAAAATTTTCGCCGATGTATGGTAATCAATCATTATCACATCAATATCCACTCCATAAAGGATTCTCGTTTACGACAAATTGAGACATTATTACACAACGGTTGAGTCCACCCTGGCAGCGCCTGACGTGACCTCGAACTTCAATGTACATTATACCCGTTACAATTCAGTCCAAGACCTTGAAATTTTCATCTCTTATTCAATCAAAGGTATGATACACAAAACCAGTACGGAAATGAGAGAAATTATAATTGGGGACATGCAAAAAGTCAATAATTGTGATGTTTGTAGTTACCTAATTTTTACACTTGATACATTTTCATCAGTCTTCATAAGAGATGTGGGCTTTTTTTTTACTAAGCTAAAACGTGCGAAACGGGATTATTTTTTTGTGATCCTTATTTGTGATCCTGATATTTGTGATCCTGATATTTGTGATCCTGATATATTGATCCTGATATTGTGATCCTGATATTTTGATCCTGATATTTGTGATCCTGATATTTGTGATCCTGATATATTGATCCTGATATTGTGATCCTAATATTGTGATCCTGATATTTTGATCCTGATATTTGTGATCCTGATATTTGTGATCCTGATATATTGATCCTGATATTGTGATCCTGATATTTGTGATCCTGATATTTGTGATCCTGATATATTGATCCTGATATTTTGATCCTGATATTTGTGATCCTGATATTTGTGATCCTGATATTTGTGATCCTGATATATTGATCCTGATATTGTGATCCTGATATTTGTGATCCTGATATTTGTGATCCTGATATTGTGATCCTGATATATTGATCCTTATTTGTGATCCTGATATTTGTGATCCTGATATTTGTGATCCTGATATTTGTGATCCTGATATATTGATCCTGATATTTGTGATCCTGATATTTTGATCCTGATATTTGTGATCCTGACATTTGTGATCCTGATATATTGATCCTGATATTGTGATCCTGATATTTTGATCCTGATATTTGTGATCCTGATATTTCGATCCTAATATTGAAATCCTGATATTTTGATCCTGATATTTGTGATCCTGATATTTGTGATCCTGATATTTGTGATCCTGATATTGTGATCCTGATTTTTATGCTCCTGATATTTCGATCCTAATATTGAAATCCTGATATTTTGATCCTGATATTTGTGATCCTGATATTTGTGATCCTGATTTTTGTGATCCTGATATTGTGATCCTGATATTGTGATCCTGATATTGTGATCCTGACATTTTGATCCTGATATTGTGATCCCAATGTTTGTGATCCTAATGTTTGTGATCCTGATTTTTGTGATCCTGATATTTTGATCCTGATTTTTGTGATCCTGATATTCTGAATCTGATATTCTGATCCTGATATTCTGATCCTGATATTGTCATCCTGATATTGTGATCATGACATTTTGATCCTGATATTGTGATCCTAATATTGTGATTCCAATATTTGTGATCCCAATGTTTGTGATCCTGATTTTTGTGATCCTGATATTTTGATCCTGATATTGTGATCCTGATACTTTGATCCCGATATTTATGATCCTGATTTTCGTGATCCTGATATTTGTGATCCTGATAACAAAATGTTGTCAAAAATTTTCCCACTTCAGCAAGAATCATTGCGCTTTTCGAACAAAATTCAAGAGAATCGTTTCCGCAGATGTGTGGAACTTCCCGATACTAACATTTGAAATTTTTTAATCAAAATTCTCCGAATGGTTTCGGAGACACGTGTACCCCAGTGTGCGAAGATACAATTTTACAGGAGATCAAGTTTTTGACAACCTAATCTCGTCTGCGGTCTGCCGCTGTGCGCGCGCTCGTTTCATCGAATATCGAATATGTTTAGTTTCTATTATCCATGTCTAACTGTTCCATTTGTTTCTGTCCGTCATGGCTACCTGATACTAACAAAATACAATATATTTTTAACATTTTTAATTTTTTTTTTCTTTTTGAACTCAATGTTATTGAGTTCACCATTGAGATCAGCTAACAAAAACAGCTATCAGCTGTTAAGTTTATCATAATTATCATTCGCATGATTGTTGTTACTAACTTTGGTGGTCTGTTTACAGACGTCCTGTCTTTAGGTCGGACCACTCCACAAAGAAAAAAAAATGTATTTTAATTTTCAATTTTTTTTTGGAGTGGTCTTCTTAACTAATTTTCCGTTACTAGTACCATTGTACATCGAGCAATTTTTTTTCGATTGATTTAAAAAAACAAAGAGGGAAAAGTTGTTTCAAATTAGTTGTAGAATCGATTCCTGAAGTATTGTTCGGTCGATTTGGGTCTCCTTGCATAAGTCCTTGGATAAGTCGTTTTGTCTAGCCAATTCATTATAGTTAATGAACCAATAGCGAAAAAAACAACTTGGTTTACAATTCCCTCCCAAAAACTCAACGAAAGAGGGAGAGAGAAAGAGATAGACGACTAATCAATATGCAAAGGATCGTCTTCCATCGGCAAAGTTTGCTCAAAAGCACTCCAAAGGTAAAGTTCGTACTTTAAACTGGACTACTTCGTGGATTCCCTACACCTCCGCTTTTCAGATCGTTTCGAAGGATTTCGTTCTATAAATCGAGAAGAACCGAACCTCGTAAATCTCCAGGAGATGGAGGGGGTAACTAGATCAAACCCCTTTCTCGAAGGTCGTTCGTTGTAAACAGTCGGTCGTTCCGGAGGGCGTTAGGTAAGTTTTGGGGCGAGTTTCTGGGTTCTTGGAGAGTTGAAGGTTTCGACTCCCGCTTTTCCAGGGCTGTTCCCAAGAGAAGGTAATTTAGTGTTAGCGACATTCTATGTTGTTAGAGGGAAGGAATCTTTGTCTTGGGCTGATTTGTCCCGTGGAGGTAGGCTGAACCAAACGAAAACACATTCAGTGGATGCCATCACTTCCGGGGTCGGACGAGGTGTTACCCTTAAAGTTCAAAATCTACTCTCATTTGGATTCGTTTATTCTCCACCAACTCTCTCAAGACTGAAAACAATGCTGAATTAGTAATTGATAAACACTGATACTGATATTGGAAAATGGTTGTCGTTTACAGCTCTCCAGTTATGATATTTTGTTTAATAATCTATTTCCTAATGTTGGCAATTATGAATTATCGGTTTTTCAGCTCTTTATCTTCATTTGTTCCCAAGTATGTCTTCCATCTTCTCCTCCTCTTTATAACCTATCTATAAGCTTGCTATTTTCCCTTTAAATTCCTTTCTTCTTTTTTGTCTATACCTAACACTCATGTACTAATTTGTCATTACCTGTAACTGCTCCTTCTATCTTTATTGTTGTTTCCTCAGTAATTTCTAGGTTCCTCTGGCTTGGTGCGTGTCCATTATTACCTACTATCTTTACCATGCTCGTCGTATACAGGGTATAACACCTATGTTCCTGCCATGGCCTAGGGATTGATTCTACAAGTAATTTGTTACAAGTTATTTTTTGTCTATTGAATTTTTTTAATCCCCTTAAAATCCGACTTTTTTTACTTTTAAGATTTATTTTGTGTTTTCGACCTCGTATCATTAAGATATTGATAACTCCTTCAATTTACTAGTTAAACTCAAATTTTACAATGTCATTAGAAAGAGCGTTAAACTTCCTATCTCCTTAATGGAGAACCAAAGTTTTTTGAATAGGCAAAACGGGTGAAAAATAAGAAGGAAGAGGAAAAATGGTCAAATCTAGAAACTCTCAACTTTTTTCAACCGCTCATAAGTCTCTAATTTTCATTGTGTAAATGCTTGCCGGTAAGCCTAAAAGTTGACCCAAAAGCTCAGCTTTCCAACAGTATGGTCAGCATTGTTTCCAATGTTTTTATTAGTGGAGAAAACTGCGCTTGAATGAGAAAAAACGTGATTTTTTTTTTTCAACAAAATAGACGGTTTGACGGGAGGATTTTGGGGGTCTCCTCCGACGCCGCTCCTCTGACTCTTCATCCAACCCCGATTCACAGATATTTCCTCTACAGTTATTTCCTGTTACTGACCTATTGATAATGCTTCGTTCAACAACAAGAAACACCGGCAATCTCCTTGAAGATATCTTCAATATAAAAATTGTGAATGAAACTGAGTGAAAAGTTTGAGTGAGAACAGAAAATCGAAGCCAGACATGGGAGAAAATAAATACGTGGAACTATGAGAAATACGAAAGTGAGAGGAGGTTTCGAATCTGAAAGAATTTTAGTCAGAAGTTATCAAACACAAAATATGTCCACGTACTTACGTGATGATTATCCCAAAACTTTGCATGACATTTTTTAACCCCCTCCCCCCCTCCACCCTTTATTATTTGTATCATTATCCGAAAATCGAATACAAATGTTTCCGTCCATCCACCGTATGTGGCACTCTCCTCAGATAATATCTAGCCAATGTACCAAATTTCATCAAAATCGGTCCTTGATATTATCAAGGACCGATTTTGATGAAATTTGGTACATTGGCTTCATTTGGGGTCTAGTTGTACAGACCACTCTAGACAGTAACTTATAAGGGGTTAAAAAAGGGGTTGACATTTTCAAAACACCCTAGCTGTTGATATATTATATGTTGATATAATTGGATTGTTTTTTCCATCAATTTAAAATAATATCAAATTTTAGGTTGAATGCTACCCAGAGCTCTGTAGGACCAACTCTTCCTATGAAGTCTTAAAGTTGGGAAAAGAAGCACGAGAAAATCGCAAACGAATGTTCACCGAAATAGGGCAAATATCAGTTCAAATCAAGTATAGAGTATAGAGTATAGAGAATAGAGTTTCAACTCACGAAGTTGTGCTTCCATAGGTATAAGAACTAGATTTCGTTGAATGCAAGGGCACCCACAACTCCCAGATGAACGATTTTTCGCTGGTAGGTAGGAAAGTCGCTGGTGTAATTATGGTAGGTATGCTACTTCCAGTTAGTGAACTATACAGAAAAATAACTTAATGTTTTATAAATAATATTTATTATTAATATTAAATATTATATATTATATAATATTTGGAGCTTGTAATGTTTCAAACCGTTCAATTAGAAAGTCGCCTCCTCATCTTTCCAAGGAGTGCCATCTTTTCCTTGAATGTGGCCCTCGAAATGACATCTCAGATCCTACTGCTAGTTGAAATAAATTTTTACATTATATATCGTGGAGAATATTGTGAAGTGGATGAAAGAGGGTCGGTTTCTGAGAGTACTTAAGAAATGAGTTGGGAAAACATGGAAAAAGTGGTTGGCTTCAAGTGGCTCGGCGAGTGGCTACGGTTTCTTCAGCAGGAAACCCTTAGAGGAGGATACCACGAAGTACTTACATAATTTATATTATTTTCTGGAAAAAATATTCTGGTCATGAGCTGGAATAAGTACTACTTAATGTTTTCCAAACAGTAGTTCAAATATTTTACTTAACTATTTTATTGGCCCATACATAACTATTCTTGATGTCGAACGAATAGAAACATTAGAAATGTGATCTGTAGAGGTGTGTCGGACAGGAGTGAACGTATTGAAAAGACCTTATCTTCAAAATGACCTTGTCTGAATTGAACGGGTTGTCAAAATGAACACGGTCATTCGTTCATCAACCCACCAATCGAGTTTTCCGGAAAAATTCCAAGAACAACAACAAAAGGCCAACAAAACAGTTTAATTGCACATTAATTGTACATGGACTGGGAAGTATCAACGGAAAGAAGTAGATGGAAGAGGTTCTGTAAGCAAAACCTTCCATCATCCAATTGAAGAATTACGTTCGAATGAAGTGGACTGAAAAGACAAAACTGAAAAACCAAAAACACTCAAAGACTGATTCATACGATTCGAATCGATCTTTCATTCGTTTTTGTCTTTTAGCTAATTCGATTCCGTCTCGTTCTGTTTACCTACTCGCTCGTTTTTGTGACTTCTGACCGGTTAGTTGTTTGTCTTGTGTGTAAACGTAATGAACGGGCGAACGGATTCAAAAGATCTGGTCTCTGTAATGAGTGACCGTTTGGGATTCGAATCCGCCAAATGACCTTGTCTTACACACCTCTAGTGATCTGTAACGTTAAATCAGTGTTCTGTAAATACCGTTAACTGGGTTGGGAAGGTTACACACATGATTCTCAAATGCAAATCCTCCTGGTGGGATCTGCCTGCTGTAATTTTTTGCCTGGACTGGACAAATGAATAGATTTCATGCGTCACATTTACTATTCATCCATTTTCCTGCCTTTGGCGGGAAAAAGTGTGATCAGCTGCTTTCATCACTTTCTAATATTCCTTGCCAAAGTGTCAACGGCATTCCCTGCAGCTACACAATCGGTTTTATATTCGTATTCTTACATTCGTACGTAAGAATATTCGTACTCTTTATATTCGTTTTATATTCGTATTCACACATATCCTTGAGATACACACTTTTATGATCTTTAATTCAAGCAAGTACCTATTTATTTTTATTGTTTATTAAGACACGAAATTTAGTCAAGGAATATCTCAAACCATCATGTTAAATCAAATTATTCAAGCGTGTAATTAGCCTGTAATCATTTTTATGGAAGCAGGCTGCTGTATTTTTGATTAATAAAAAAAAAAAACATATCCTTGAGCAATATCATTCATTAGAATGCCAAAATTATTCTCCAGAAAATGTTTGAGAGCAAAAAACCAAAACTGCTGCGTTTTATGGGGTGGGAATGATACACAGAAATTTCGGCACCTATGTTGAAATCTGTACCTGCAAGTATATATTGACTATATTAACATTGACTAGTAGCGCGTGGAGTTATCCGAAACTTATTTAAAACCCTACCTACGTTGTTATAGGTAGTTCCTAATACGTACTTACATGTTCCTGGGAAAGACTCCCTTAAATTGTTATTTTACCTTGACCAATTGTTTGTTATATAAATTTTGAATGTTGAGTGTCTGGTTTTTTGTTGATATTCCTTGGCTGTTGACAGCTCTTCGATTCATTCAAATGTCCAAGGAGTGTCTTTTGTCGTGAAAATTCAAATTTAAACGAGATTTTAACGAACAAAAAAAAAATCAGTAAAACCATTCTTTATGCTATTATTCACTATTTCGAATGTGTCTGTGAGGTACCTTCATAATTTTCAAATGATTTAACACGCCTACCAACAATTCATTCTAATGTCCAAAACGATGCTTTTTTGGTGGAAATTCTAAGTTTGGTTTTCGATCAATAACATTTTTATTTCTCAACCAAAACAACTTTTTCCTGTTTTAGCACATTCGTGAGATGTTTTTGTAACGAATGCCAAGGGTTGGAATGGTACAGAGACATTTTCAAGAGAAATATCAGTCAGCGAAATCAGTGTATCAAAGTCAGCCCGCAACACGGGGTGAGAACGGTACATTTTTGAAAAAAAAAAAAAAAAAAAAAGAATTACTTATAACTTATTAAAAAAAATAGCCACAATGAAAAATTTCGTTGATAGATGGAGAATTATAATAAATTATAGCTGAAATAATAATAACTATTTTAATGTTGGAAAATTCAAAAAACCTCAAAAACCGTACCATTTTCACCCTGGTTTACGGTAATAGTTCTCCATCTAAGTTCAGGAGTGTTCGATGCAGACCTGAATGGAGGGCAAAACGCGAGAGTAAGAGGCGAGAGTGGATCACTCAATAACTCAGTGGCTGGATTCTACGGGTCCCCGAAGGGAACTATTTAGAAACCCTGTTCTGATAAGGGAAGTGCCTGGTATGATACCCTGGCTAAGTGCCTCCCTGACCCCCCTACCGTCGGAATCGTTACGTTTCGACTATGAATAATCCAGAGCGAAAGGGGTTGGCTGGTGGAAGTAGGCTTCTATCCGTGGAATGAGAGAGGGTGGTACAGAGCAAGGCATTAGCTGTACCACTCTACTTTGGGCTTTAACCACCTCCCCCACAGCCCTTTCCATCGGAGTCTCCTCACGCCTAACTCCCTACCACAATGTAATACACGCTGAGGCCACAACTCTTCGGGGGCCTTTGTTAATATTTAAGAGGCCCTTCTTAGGGGCGTCGTGAACGTATGTGTGGATGTCGAGTCGTTCCATACAAAGGCACTGTGACTAACGCAAGTTGGCTCCTCAGTGGATCTTGAATCCCAAGAGAGATTGATTCAAGAGTTACACTTACTCGTAATTGATTTGTTGAAGAGGAAATGAGCTGTTCTGTTGACAATACATTGTTGAGACTGTATTTCCTAGTCAATTTGTGACTGCATTCCATACAAAAGTAGGGTAAGTACCCTGCAAATACGATTTTTCTATGTCAATGTAACTTTTATGCCTTACAAAACTAGAATTTATTATAAACAATGACTTGTCTAAAGTTGAAATGTAACAAAATTTGTTGCATTTTGAGATCAATTACATTTAATGTAATTGATCTCATGATTTATACCTCACTTAGTAATAATAATTATTATGATGAAGTTTTAATTAAAAGCTTGTAACCTAAGTCGTTCACATTCTATTACCATGAGAGCCCAAAGTGTATTCAAATACACCGTTTACAAATTTGCACTTTTTGAACACCTAAAATTTTTAAAACATCTTTCATCGTCATTTTCTTTTATTTTGAGGCATTTTTAGCTAAAATAGAGGAAGAAGTTATATTTTGGCGAAAATTTGGATCCTTGGGTTCATTAGGGTTAAGCAGCACTCTAATGCAACAGATCCGGAGGATTTTGATACATTAGGACAATGTTGTTAACATTTTAATATGATATGTAGGCTGTTTTAAATACGGTATTTCGGGTGTTACCCAGCTACGACGGTAATCCTCAATTAGACGAGGTGAAGATGCTAACAACGACGGTGCCCACTGCGACGAACTCTGCACTCGACGCAGGTAGATAGGTAGAAATAAAAATATTATGACCAGTGATAATAAATCCTGACAGTTAATATAATCTCAAATAAATATTTATATCAGTATTGCGCAAATTTTTTAAACAGCTTTTTACCATACACATTTTTCTGAATGACCATTTCGTTCCCGTAATGTTTTGCTTGGTTCCGTACAAAAAAGAGAGCAGTTACCGTCAAGTTTTTACGCTTCTTCAAACTAAAAGTGGGGAGTTTCGTCTCACTTTTAACCCCAGCAAAGCCGTTGCTGATTTTGAGGAAGCAATTCGATCAGCAGCGAAAAACACCTGGGGAGACACTCATGTGCTCGGGTGTAGATTCCATCTCAGTCAATCGTGGAGGAGGCAAATTCAATATGTTCGCCTAGCACCCAAGTACATAGAACAGGGTGATATTCGAAACTGGCTACCCCTAATTTTTGGTCTACCGTTCCTTCCGCCAGATGATGTTTCAAAGGCGTTCACTGAGGATCTCATGCAGATTACTTGATGGACTCTTTCATTTTAGAAGAAGTCAGATTTCCTCCACAATGTTGGGCAGAGGCGAAAATTTCTTCTGAACGATTGACAAACAATTGCGAAGCCTTTCATTCGAAATTCAATAAACAGTTCTGCAGTCCCCATCCAAACATGTATTTCTTTCTCTATGTATTAAAACAAATGTAAATTGACTCTATATTACTGATATTGGGTTACATGTAAGAAATTAAGTTAGCTAATGCTTTATTCTGTAGAAAAAAGGAAAATATTACGTCTTTGCTTGATGACTACAAAGAACGCAAGATTGACTGAGTTAATTTTCTCAAGTGTGTTGCATACCACTGTAGGAAAAACTTGCATATTGCACCTACAGACAAAGATCCTGATTCTGGTTGAATAAATGTTTGAATGAAAAATTGGTCACTTCCGGCAGCACCGTCGCATTTGGAGTATAGTTTTTAGGACGTCGCAGTTGGTACCGTCGCAGTCGGCCAACCACCACTATTTCTACCCAAAGGTACGTAAAGTAAAAAGTCTAACTCACCTTTGAGGAAGTAGGCTCTGGATACATCAAAAGTCCATATTAGATCGGAAATTCCCCCAAATTCGAATTTATTCGGCCTATTGCACAAATAAAAGGCTCCTCATCGATGATAGTGATGAAGCAAAATCAGTTAGGAATGTGCTGTAAGAATTTTCCCAATAACTTATTTTTTCCTCAAAATTGAGCCCTTTAATTCTTCTCAATTCGTTTTTTTGCGACAAAATAAGGCAATTTAAAGTTTGAAACTCATCGCCGATCATTATTATCAGTATTTGATTTAAAACTGGCCTAGGTTGAACTATCTGGCGATATTACCATCAACTACTGATTGATTGAATACTCTAGAAATATATTTATATTGAATATAAATTATTATACGCGAACTTGTTTTAGTGATTTTTAACAACTAATAAATAGTTAATAATGTGTAGTGTGGAGGAGTATCTACTACAAAACCGAAGTGATTAGTATACGTGTCATTGATATTTCGCATACTTATTAGGGGAAACACGTGATGGAGAGAAACATCAATGATAAGAGAAGGCAGGATTACACATATTGATTGGGGTCTTCATGCGCTAAAGTTTTCAATTAATACCATTTAATTGATATTATCAAAGCCAACCGTAGGTTAAATTATTCGTTAATGGCGAATCCAACCGTAACTTGCAAGCATTGGTTGTAGCATACCAGCTAAGAGCAACATGTTGAGTGATACTATCCCGCACAACTGAGCGGTCTTGAGGGAGAGGTAGCTATCTACGCCGGTCACTAGCGCTGCCGGCGCTACATATCGAATGATACTATCCCGCACAACTGAGCGGTCTTGATGGAGAGGTAGCTATATACGCCGGCCACTAGCGCTGCCGGCTAACTTCGTTTCTGTAACATCAAGTCTCGATGAACAAAATTAACTTCAACCCTTGTCTATGTGGGTGACATGGCGGTATCTATGAAAAGTACTAGTTATCGATGAACTCTTGTAAATTTTAATCATAACTTTACGTGTGTACTTTACGTGTATCTCGTCTTGTAGATTCGATTTCAAGCTTACACAAAGAAGCTATTAAAAAATCAACGATTAATAACAAATTATATGAGATTCGAAATTCACCCTATATCATACGTGCATTAAAATGAACACGTCAGTGATTAAAGTTAATCACTAAAATCAAAATATTATGCAGACCAATAAAATATCACGTATTCCTAATTGTTCAGGATTATCTGGATGACAAAATTTGAGACGATTTTACTTCATATGGCTCGAGTTTGTTTGACCTGGTGAACGAAGCGTTATCAGAACTTCTTCCACTTCTCTGGAGAGAACTCCAACAGATCCCTTCAATCCTCATCACTCAAAATTAATCAAAACTCGTAATTATTCACATAATTCATCGCTCTTTCAATTAACAAATTAACCGCAATGCATTAACGCCTGAGTGGTGGTCATTTTGAATTAAATCATCGGCTCCAGATGCCGCCTGGAAATGTTTTTACACGGACATTACGAGACATTAAATTGGAGAGAATAACAAACTCATATTTAATTCATCGTTAGCACTCCCGTCATTTGTAACTTTATGGTTTCAGTAACGGCAAAAAGCTTTGTAGCGGGAGGAGAAGAGGCGGCAATATAATAAATTAATAAGGAAAGTTTTTAGTGAAGTGTTTGGGAGAAATCCTTTGCCAAGTCTTTGGAACGTGAATGGTGGAGGATTATTGTTTTATTGACTAAAAAGCAATCTTTCTGGAATGCCGTCTCTAGTCTTAACAACTTCGGAGATGGCTTTTGTTTTATGGATCTAAAACTGGCGAGATAGTAATGTTTGTTGAAAAATTATGGCGTAGTAGGGGATGCTGGGATGACTTTATAGAGATGAGTTTGGGAAACCAACCAGGGAAGACATGAGGGAATTTTTCAAAGCTTATAATTTTATAACCATCGCAGATTTTTTGGGAGAAAAAACAATTAGCTACAATGATGATTAATTACCGCATTACTTAACCAGACGAACTTTGAATCAATCGTAGACAAACAGTTCTTCTAACTTGGGGTTATATCTCAATTTCTTCCATAATTACAGCGGTTTTGGCAGTATATAATTTATGCATAAATTTGGGGCTTTCCAACGAATGGTGAACGATTTTTCTACGAACACGAATGGCGAAGCGCCATTTCCCTAACAAAGACTCGGTTGGAAGCGGAAATCATCAGGAAACCGTACTTAACTATTTTTACGCGTTTTTCGCGTTTTGTCTAAATCACACTTACAGCATTAGTTCATGTATCCTCCGCTAGGGATAGTAAAGCATTTTTCCCTTGATCGCATTATCTCAAGCTTTATCAAGATAGGAAACTAAGCTTATCTCATATGATTTAAAGGAAAAACGCTTTATTATTGCCAGCGGAGGATACATGAACTAATGCTGTAGGTGTGGTTTAGACGCTCGTCGTTTTTCGTTTATGTGGCAAAGTAAAGAATGAAGTGCAGGCGCTCTCTCAACATGTAAATAGGACCATGAATAGGTATAAAACGTTGGATTTGAGATAGGCCAAGTTGTGAGCACGTTTTCAAAATTAATACTAGTTTGCAGAGAATTTTGAAATAGGTCATGCTGTTTTTTGATAGTTCGAGTTTAAAATTTTGATAAATTTGATCAAACCAACGCCAAAGTATCATCTACTTTATTCCTCTTTCCAGGCCTATATTCTTGATGGAGATTGAGGAAGAGAAGGAATTTCTCACAAATTCCAGATATTTGACACAACTGTTTCCCAGGATATTTGTTCCAATTCTTCCAAGAACAGCAAGAATGAATGTGAATCTATGTCACCCTCTGACGACATTAGGGTCGTACTCTCTTCATCATCTTGCTGCCAACTCCGGTTCGATCGAGGTGATCTGCCTGAGACCTAGCCTCCTGATCGTGAAGAATCTCTGGCATTGGTATCTGAAGATATCAGCTTCGAACTCTCTCCAGTTGGTATCGTTACTGCCGAAAAAGACATTCCTCTTGAAAACTATCAGCCTGATGACTCCTCACCAGAAAATTATCAAGATTTCAGTGAATCGGAAGCCTGCAATGAGTCTTCAACACCGGACAGTCCTAATGATTATGATGCAACTGTCTATGCTCACAGACAGCAAATTGCAGTGAAAGACAAATGGAAGAGGCCAAGCAAAAGCATTGCCATGGACAGTCGTATGAGTCATACATCGACACATTACGTCAAAAAGATGCCTGTGCTTACCGAACAGTGTCAGAACCCGCTATCTTTGTCCTTACCAGTGTCATACCAATTCAGCTGATGGCTTCAGAGAGAAAAAGAATTTTCGACAGAAGGGATGAAGGAGACAGGTCCCTCATAGCCAAGGAAGAAAGAGATTGCACGATGGTAAGCTGGCAAGAGATATGGACAAGAGAATACAGAGGACGGTGGACCGCACGGCTGGTGCCAAACATCCAGATATGGACGGACAGGAAGCATGGAGAACTAAACTTTTTCCTCACACAATTCTTCACAGAACATGGACTGTTTTATGCCTATCTACATAACATGGGAAAGGTAACTGTCCCAACATGTCCGCACTGCCAGAAGAGAGAAGATGATGATGCGTTACACACCTTTTTCAAATGCACCAAATGGGCGGCTGAAAGAAGCCAGCTGCTGTCAGAGCTAGGATTAACTCCCCAAATTTCAACACCAGAAGCTGTCGTCAGCAAGATGCTGGAAGGTGAGAGGAGCTGGAGTCTTGTGGCAGCGTACGTAGAGAGTATCCTGACAAGGAAGACATTGTTAGAACGAGAGAGACAGAGAAGGGAACACCTGGTCCGACCCGCCATCCAGAACTAATGAAGTGTCCCAGGAATCAGCCTGAAGTAATGTGTTAAACAGTTCCAGGCTGAGCATCCAACGTGGGAGAAAAGGAGGTGTTTTTTTAGTGGGTTTGAATCCCACATAACCTTGAAGTCGCGAATCCTTCAAGGTATCTTACGAGATCCAACTCCACCTGTGGATCTTAAAGATTTTCTCACCTGCCTGCCGGAAGAAGAAAAAAAAAAAAAAACGTCAAAAAGATGTTTTCTAGTTGGAGAGATAAGGACTTGCAGATATGACGTAGATGTCTCCAGTCTCGGCCATTGCTACACCATTGTTATTATTTATTTTATGGAACATTTGCAGAGGACGGAGGATACGATATATTTATTTAAGTTCACTCTACCTAATTTGTGCAGGAGTAATTAAAACCAGTAAATCAGCAATGTAATTTATTGCGATACTATAAAGAACAATTGCAAAAGCGAAATTAGAATTTCAAGTAAATTCGCGAAGAGTGAAACTTGTGAGTATGAGACAGACGGCAGTTGCTTTACGACTGACGAGAACGTTGGTTCGGGGCCGGTTCGATGATGTCGGAATATGAACGAGATAAGCAGCGTACGGGCAAAATACAACGAAGTGTCCACTCTCGTGAGATTGTAGGTTTTGAAAAAAGTCCAGAATGCGGTGATCGAATAATGAGAAGGCACTTTGAAATTATTACATTTATATTACAATCGATTGTTACCTAGGAAATGTTATAGTGAACATCTCTCTCTTCATCAAAAAATTAACATTCTCGTCGTTATAGAATCTCAGTAAGCCCTTACAGCTCCCCTTTTGACGGTAACATCGTTTCACTTGTTGATTTCACTCCAACAGTACCCACAAAAAGGAAGAAATGCATAATGCATCAAAGGAAAACGATACCTCGTATAATCTGTCTTGTAGCCATTTTCAGTATACATCGGGTCCCACGAGGTAGTACTTGATGACGTCCCTTGCACATTGAAGACTGTGGCCATGCATGAATCTGCTAAGGGCTGAGATCCCTCCGAAAGGAAAGGACAACTGTTCCCTTAAGCGAAAAAAAACACTTGCTAGCCCCGAAAGAATCTTCGCGCTCTGGGAGTTAAGTAGAATGGTCGTCAACTTTTGTTCAGTTCTCATCCTCTACCTTCCAGTTCTATCCCCTTCTTACGCCAGACAACGATCTCCTGCCAAAGTCCGTCTTCACTTGCCAAGACTTCCACTGCTCAGACTCGTGTTCCGGATTACCATGGCATTATGGTAATATTACGCCCCACTCTTCTCCCTTTTTTTCTTGGGGGAAAGAGTGGAAGGAGCGCTCTCTTGGCGATATTCGGGAATTATAAGAGTCTATCCCACCATGTCTTGAGCACTTTTTACTCCCTCCAGCTTTCGAAAACTTGCTCTTCAAGCCTCTCATACCTACCCTTTTTCTTCCAGACTCCCCACTTTTACAGCAAATAGATTCATCTCATATTCAAATGAACTCCATCTCGAAGAAAACCTTTTTTCAAACTAATTTCCCCAACAACATTACGGAAGATACAATCCTATTACTCAGCTTCTACCATTAGTTACCAGATGATGTTTCCATGAAACTTCTGAATTATTGATTACAGAGTACGTAAGCGTATATTGAGCTACCTGGGGTGTTGTCGCGTTCAATAGCTCAATCCGAAATAACCGTAATGGATTACTAATAGTATAACAGACCTACTTAGACCTCACGATTTTTAGGTGCATAAATAATAAATTCATTTTTGGATAGAATCTTTTGATTTGTTAGTAATCTCTAAAGTACATTTTAATTCCTCGCTATCATATATAGAAAAGCTTTGTAAGTATTCATCATTTTGAAGCCGAAAATATTATTTTCAAAATGAAGCGACAAACAGCCAGGATTTAGCCCACACGAGCAAACAAAAAACATCTAACTAACTACGTACCGTATAGGAGAATCCGTCGTAACCAGCAAGTCGCGTATGTGTATATGAAAAACTGCATGACACTTCTCCACCCGCAACAGAAAGGACGACGACTCAACATAATTGAAAAAATGGAAATATACAAACTACGAAAATTTGACGGACGTATCACGAACAAAAAAGAATCTATACATAATTCGCGGTAAATTTTTCCACTTCACGGAAAAACATTGAATTATGGATATGTTTACTGTAAACGCGTTTTACCTAAGTTTTCTACTTTGGTGTTTAAAATTTATCGTACAGATATTGGTTTAGGTAAATCAGCAATGGACAGTAGCACTTTGGTGTTTGAAATTTATTGTACGGATATTGGTTTAGGTAAATCAGCAATGGACAGTAGCACTTTGGTGTTTGAAATTTATTGTACAGATATTGGTTTAGGTAAATCAGCAATGGTCAGTAGCACTTTGGTGTTTGAAATTTATTGTACAGATATTGGTTTAGGTAAATCAGTAATGGACAGTAGGACTTTGGTGTTTAAAATTTATTGTACAGAAATTGGTGTAGGTAAATCAGTTTCGCCTCCAGTTTTCATTCGAGTTAATAACAATCTAAAGTGCCGGGTCGTCACAAATTTTGGTGTCGTTACGCAAATTTTAGAATGACCCCCAGCCCAAAAACAAAACCATGTTAAAACCTACTTGACACTTCCTCAGACACTATATTCAAACCACTCGACAAACTCATGCACAAACAAAAAACCACACAGACGGATTCACTGATAACCTAAACAACAAAACATAACGAACAGAACACACTACCATATTATATGGTAGTGTGTTCTGTTCGTTATGTTTTGAGAAGATAATAATTATCTTCTGAAAAACGCAAACAGCACTCTTATGATTCCACTAACTTCCAGACAACCAAACGACCTAGGAACTCATAATTTCAAACAATAACATTTATTTCAAACAATAAAATTTAAATTTTTTTTAAATTTGTGACTAAATTAAGTAATAAATAATTTACTAGTCACAAATTTAAAAAAAAAATTAAATATTTTTTTCTTAATTTTAAAATTAAAAAATATAAAGTACCTAAGTTAGAAGAAAATAGTTTAGAAGTAAGTTAGTTATGTAAGTTATTTTATGATATATTATAGTTTAGAATAGAAGACCACGTGGCCTCCACGTGGTGAATGTACAATTAGCTATTAGGATTAGTTTTATCTCTCCCTTTCACTTGACTTTACAGACAAACAACCTTTCACCACGTGGTCTCGTTACCACGTAGTCCCCTTTCCTTTCTGATCCTTTCACCTCCCTTTCTTCCAAACAATATAAATAGAACGACAGACTGACAAACTTTAGTACTCTCTCGACGGCATGAAGATGATGTCCTTACAGCGAAAGCGCTCGCCTCCTAGGCTTGCTGGTAACGACGGATTCTCCAATACGGTACGTAGATAATAATCATATTCTTATATTAACTAGCGGAACTGACCCCATACATTCAATATCAGAATATTGGTTGATTAGTTGTGTGTTGAAATTAGCTATCAGTTATTATTTCCATATTTCGAACAGTTGATTGAGTTGACGGTTGCCATCGTAACAAGACTACAATAAAATAATTTTTTGCTCCAAAGTTTCAATTAGAACACGTAGGTACCTTTTCTTCCAAAAAGCATTTAAGAACAGTTCAAGTATTTCTGGGGTTCTGTACGAGTTCATTGGCATTTCTAAAGTCGACCACACACAGAAGTGATACCCCATCTGAATATAACAGTTTTCTCCCATTTGTGATATTTTGAGACCTGTCTTCTTATCTTTATCCAATCTATTGGTTCAACAGAACGCTCGTTCAAGGTCGACAGTTTTTCTAAACCTCTAAGATGAAATGACGAATGACAATGAAAGAACCTTCAAAAACTTACCGAAGGACTGACATCTGAGATGATGGTACTGTAGAAAAAAATACTTATTTTTTTCTCATCCACGCGAAGAAAGAAGATTGAACAGTGGGAGCGAAAATACCACAAACCGCTAGTGACCCTTCAGCGTGATCCTTCCTCAAAAACCGACTCCTAGCCAGAGGGCAGGACGAAGGTGGGAGTTTTTCACTCGACTGGTCTTGGGAGAGTTAGTTCGTCAAGCGGACACTTTGTTTTTCTGTCTGCTTCCAGAGGAAAAGGAAAAGATGACGGTTATGTCAAAAATACCCTGCTCAAAAGTTTCTTCTCTGTCGGTTTTTCTTTTGTGTTTTCGCTAGAGAATCAAACGGGGGAAACAGCTTTGAACTATTTGAATCAAGAATCACCTAGGTATAAAGATGTTTAAATTTTTAAGAAGAATCAACTTCGAAAACAGAAATTCAAGTGTATAAAAGGGAAATAAATTCCTTCCTGAACAGCTCAACCCTTCAGGTCGATACATTTACAGTATGATAAAATTATCATAGATAAATAAAATCGCTGAATTTCACACTACTGAAAAATCTGAAAATTTCAAAACACTCCGAACAAGGATAAATAATGCAAATTTCGTTTTTGAAAATTAACTTTGAAGAAATTAGGATTTTCAATCATTGAATCTATACGTGCATAATAAGGAATTTATTATAATAATGAGACCGAGCTGAGAAACACCAGAGTTTTAGTGTCAGTTCTGTGGTTGTAGTCAATTGTTGTCTGTTGGAAATCTTGAGGAAGAATAAGTTTACTTGTTATCTCTTATCCATTCTAGTCATTATTATTGTTGTTGTGTCTTTCTGACTTTCTTATTTTTTTACCAATATTATTAAATTTAAAGCCTTTTTTTTATTGTCTCTTTTCCAAATTTTAGTTATAATAGTCAAGTTTTTTAACACCAATTTCATGATTAGGTAAGTGGAGTTTTGTTTTTTCTGCTGTTTGTCTGTTTCTGCCATATTTTATCTTTTAAACATTACTAGAATACTACACCTAATCATACTACACCTAAATACTCACCTATTATTTTATACACAAATTCACCTTAACCTTCCGATAGTCGCGCGTATGTGACACATAGTTGAGTACACATCTCTTTTCAATTGCCCAACTCCACCACGTGACTTTGCTAAAATAAGGGCTAAGTCATCACCACTTAATCTCTTGGAGAGAAGGTCCTAGTCCACTTCCGGCCTCCGTTGATGCTATTTTTTTTTCGACAAAACGGAAAATTGTATATCTCTTGTACATGCGACTATTTGCGTTACTTTCTCAAAAATTTCGTTTCGAATTTGAATCAGGTTGAATTCTTATTCTAAATTGATTTTTTCTAATAAGTTTGCAATAGCATCGTTCCGGAAAAAATATGCGTATGAAATTATATAACATATAATTAGGATATAATAAAACCTTATGAAATTTCTTTATTTTTTTCTGCTAAGTTCCCTATAAAGAAGTCGCGATTTTTTCGAAATGGGTATCTAAAGAAGAGGTAGAGGTAAAATTCGCTTGATTTTTTCTTATATTTCAACTGGTCGTGTATGAACCTAACCAACTTTTTTTGTGTGCATTTTTGTCATTATTTTGTTGATTAGTTTCGTGAATTACTGATTCTATTTCATGATGACAAAAGACAGCATTTCCCATCTTGTTTTTATTTTAAGTATGAAGGATATCAATTTATGTTCCTAGAAGTATATTTTCTACATTTGATAAAATGTGATAGTCACTTATGGCGGTACCAAACCATGTAGTTTACGTTATTTTCAACGTTCAAAAAAATTTTACAGAGCGTTTTTTCATAATAAATATATTTTTGGGAGAATTCAATCGTGATCCATTATCATCTTTCCTCTAATCCTTGGGTTTTTGCTTACTAACAGACTCAGATCTATATGTTGTGTACGTGACACATACGCGCGACTATCCATGTCGAGCTGGAGGCGCGACTACCAGAAGGTTAAATATCAAAGTACTGACTTCCAAATTTTTCCTTCGGTGATCCTGGTTTATACAACCTCTTCATTCCCAACCGTGGTTTGATGTTCAAACCTAAACTCATCCTCTGAGTAAGTTCCCCATAAAAAAACACATATTTTATATTCTTAGCCATGTCGAAGCTTTATTGTTGATTATTGTATATTGTATGTTATAGGCCCTGACGAAGAAAATACATTTTTCGAAAATTTGGTGAAAGAGGAGGATTTTGCTGTTGGACCCAAATCCCAATAAAGTTGACATAATTTACTTCGGGTCGATTGTCATACACTACTGAGAAACACCCTCCTCAAGTTCAAATTCAACTTGCCTAATAATTTAGGTAACCGTTCAGTATCATTTGCTATGGCGGACGACCTCTTAACGTGATTTTCAAAAAATAGAAGGGCGTTGGTGGTGGGTCAAATGTTCCAATGAATTTTCTTCCGAATGTCAAGGGCTTTTATTTCAATTGAAAATGCGAAAGTGGTCAGAATTGATCAATGATCATGGCTGTAATCGTAGTTTTTAGATTTCACTTAACCTTTAGTTCGGCAAGGTGTCGTTTACGGTACCAACGCTTCATAGATTTTTCTTCATGCTCTGAACGATTCCCCCCGGTTTTTATCCGTTCCCATACGTTGGGCAACTCCCTGGTAACACTGGCTCATCAGTCGACAGGTCATGATGGTGGTTATCAACGAAAAACATCATCTTGCCTCTCAGTGACAATAACGTGAGCTTATTTGTTTATCATTCATTTATATGAGTGTCCATCGACTCCGTGATTTGCAAACCGTTCAACTACATCCTAAAGTTTGTGAGGAGGCTCGAAATCATCAGAAAACATATTTTATTTGGCTGAAATGTGAATGTTTTTTGGGGGGTGTCGTCATGGTTTACTAGATTGTTATTATACGTTTTGGACCTATTTTATGAAGTTTGAGACTTTTTAAAATGTTTCAATGAATTTCCAATATTTTTATGTTCTCTTAATTGCATGACTCCAAAGTCGCGACCGATCGAGAGAAGAACTCCTTTTATAATATTTTATAAATTGTCCCTCCGCTCACAACTGATTCAAACGAGGAGGATGATGAATATGAACAAAAAGATTGATGAATATTTGAAATGTTTTCAAACAATAATAATTAGTTGAATTGCGGTATATTTCAACTACCAGTGATACTCGTCGTTACTGATAGAAATTTTTTCAACAATTCTACGCCAATTTTTCCATGCAAGGTTGTAAAAAATCATTTACGATAATAGAAAACCCGGCTGAACGATTAGTATGGATATTTGGTGCTTAAAACGAGTTTGTTAGAATAAAATTAAATGTGAAATAATCTTGAGTTTTGTAATTTTGTTTCTTTCACTGGCCCCCCTTAGCTTGGCACGGTGTCACTTACGACACCTCCTCAATTAACCTAATTAAAATAGTAGGTACCAATTTTTACCGAAGGCGCGCGAAAGAGGAGGTACTCAATTCGGGTTGTCGTGGGACGACGATTTTTTTTTTTTTTTTTTTTTGTATGTCTGAACACCTTGCATTTCTTTATTCTGGTATCAATCTGCCTGATTCTTTTTGAAATGTGTTCTATCAGTATCCGTGGTGGTCCCGTTTCAAACAGATTTCATTTTGCTTTGTTAGAAGTATCGAAAACTTGTGAAAGAAGTTGAAAAACGTGGTCCCGTTTTCGCGAATATTGGTCGGCATTCACTCTTCTTGCCCTGTGACTTCCGACTGAGCCAATGACGGACTATTTGTGTATAGTCAAATTAAAGGTCTGATTGTAAGCTTTAAAATTATATGCTATATGAGGGGGGTTCCGATAACTAAAAGGTGCTGCTGGGATGAGAAAGGGGGAAATTATGGTGGGTTATTCGCTCTAAACGTGCATGAGCCGTATCAAACGTGTTTATGAATGCTGAAGTATGGGATTTTCCCTACCAAATATCAGTGATATAATAGTACTGTTATTAGGCATTCTACCAAGTGGGTGTAGCACATAGCTTCCTCGTCATTTATAATATTGTTGGGTAGGTAATGGTATAGAAGATCGTCAGAACTGCATAGTGCCGTACCAAATATGAGATATGTGGTACAATTTGGCGATGAGAGGGTATTCTACCAAGTGGGTGTAGCACATAGCCCCCTCATCTCCGATAACATGATTAGGTAGGTAATAGTAGAGGACATCGTCAGAACTGCACATTGCCGTACCAAATATAAGGTATATAGTAAAACTAGGTGATGAGAGGGTATTCTACCAAGTGGGTGTAGCACATAGCCCCCTCATCACCGATAACATGATTAGGTAGGTAATAGTAGAGGACATCGTCAGAACTGCACATTGCCGTACCAAATATAAGGTATAATATACCTGTACTATATTATAGTACAGTTAGGTGATGAGAGGGTATTCTACCAAGTGGGTGTAGCACATAGCTTCCTCGTCATCCATAATATAGTTGGGTAGGTAATGGTATAGGAGATCATCTGAACTGAATAGTGCCGTACCAAATATGAGGTATATATTACAACTAGGTGATGAGATAGTATTCTACCAAGTGGGTGTAGCACATAGCTTCCTCGTCATCCATAATATAGTTAGGTTAGTAATGGTATAAGAGATCATCTGAACTGAATAGTGCTGTACCAAATATGAGGTATATAGTACAACCAGGTGATGAGAGGGTATTCCACCAAGTGGGTGTAGCACATAGCTTCCTCGTCAATCATGTCATGGTTAAGTTGTTGAATTGTGTTGTCGGAACTACCAAGTACTTACCTACCAAATGTGAGGGAAGTTGAACAGTTAGGAGATAAGAGAGTAGATTGCTAAGTAGGAAAGTGAACCAAATGCCTCCTGAAACCGATCCAAAAACGGAAACTCATCTATACATATGGAAACTGATCCGGATTACAGAATTTGGTCCACCCTGCGGCTTCTGGTTCACCTTACTGAAATGATTCACAGTACGGAAATAGATCTATATTACGAAAACTGATCGAAAAACTGCGGGTAAATCAATTTCAGATTTAAATTGAGGACCACTAAAAAGTGAAAAATAAAAAATATTATAAAATGGAAAAATAATAAAATAAAAACCTTTTTAACAAAAAAATGGACCGACCTCAAAAATGATGTCCGTAAACACCAAAAAGGGAAAAATAATAATCTTAGGGAATTCAGTTGGGAAGGTGGGTAGGTAGGTACGGATTGAAGTCGCCGCTGTGCCCATCTGTAGACACAACCATACGCAAGTAGAGAGTAGACATGCGTCGATAGTGCAATACAAAACAGGAATGAGAGTGAGCATCATTGAGGTAATATATGTGTTCCAAAACTATTAGGTAGTAGGTCACTGCTGTCGTATGAAGGAGGATGAGAGTGTGACAATAAGTGTGAATGAATGTTAGTAAGAATATTCCCTGTGATAACAGCTGAAGACGTCCACGACACCAAGAAAGGCAGTTGGTTAAAGACTCAACATGAGAAGGTGGTTTACTTACTTATTTACCTACCCTTACTCCGGTTTTGTATTGAACTTTCGACGCATGTTGTAATACTAACCGATCATTTGAGTATGTACCCATACTCATATCACAAACCCACATCATGATCTAGACAATGCTACACGCATTATGCAATACTTGCAATATTAGATTATATAGATATTATCTAACCAAAGATAGATTAGATCAATAGATTAGGTATAATTAGATATCATCTAATCAAAAGATGGTATGTTGGAATCCAAACATTTTTTACAGGGATTCACACACATCGTCACACTCTCATCCTCCTTCATACGACAGCAGTGACCTACTACCTAATAGTTTTGGAACACATATATTACCTCAATGATGCTCACTCTCATTCCTGTTTTATATTGCACTATCGACGCATGTCTACTCTCTACTTGCGTATGGTTGTGTCTACAGATGGGCACAGCGGCGACTTCAATCCGTACCTACCTACCCACCTTCCCAACTGAATTCCCTAAGATTATTATTTTTCCCTTTTTGGTGTTTACGGACATCATTTTTGAGGTCGGTCCATTTTTTTGTTTATTTTCGTCATTTTGTCTTCACTTGAGTTCTACCAAAGGGGAAAAGACAAAAAACCGTTAAAATTCCCAGTGAATTAACTTTTGTCATACTAAAGGTTAACATTTGATGAAATTTTTGTATTTTTATATTGATACGTTTCCAGAAGAAAAAATCAAGTCCGTACCTGGGTTTTCCTGAGGTGAATAAATGATATCAATAGAAAGAAACCTAACTATTGGAAACCCTCATTGAGAAGCAGTAATAACCAAAGAGGATTTTCCTACAAAAATTATTAACGAGGGAGTTTTCAAAGAGAACGAGAATTTAATTGCTCTAGTTAACGATATACATTGAAGAGGCGGTAGCGGAGCGGGGATGGAGGGGGGTTCAGGAAAAGGATCTTTCCTCTTAATGCTTTTATGATTCCGGAGTCATTTGTCTTGAGACCCATCCAGATCCCCGTTTCATTAGACCCCTTGCACTATCTTTATCTCTCCCTCCATCCCTCTACAGTTATCGTCCTTTCTCTCTCTTCGTCCATTTCTCTCTACACAGATCTTCGTTCCAGGTTCCCAAACCACTCAGACGCTCTTTGGGCAACTCTTCCGACTCCTGAATCAATTAGTGTGGCTAGACGTGGCTGTGGAGCTTAATTGGATTGATGATTTCGTTTCCTGCGCGTCATCTTGATGACTTGTCTTTTTGCGGTGGTAGAAATGATTCAATTCATAGGGTAGATAATTGTCCATTGTACAACCTCACCGCCACGGGAGAATGATCACACAACTGCAAATTATTGTGAAATTGATTTATGCACATCTTTCAACTCGAACAAGTCACTCAAGCTCTTTGGGAAAATGTCAGAATTGTAGTTCCAATGTTACGCCACTAAAAAAACGTTGTGGATCTACGAGGTTGTTATGTTTTGCTTCGGTAGAACATTGACTTTACCTACAGCTGTGTTCGGTATAGCAGTTTACCCGAAGAGACCCCTCGACTCTAGAAAAAAACAATGTACCGAACATCAAGTCACTATACGCAATGTATACTGTTGTCACAATTGAGGAGTTTGATTCCAAAAGGTACTATATCCAGCACAATGGGGGTGTTTCAAAAAGTACTTATCCATTTTATTTGTTTTCAAAAAGTACCTTATATATCCACTTTGTTTTATTTCAAAAAGTACTAGGTATATCCATACATCTGAAATTTCAAATCTCGTTCATAATTATTTTAAACTTTGAACTAATTTACCTTTCTTTCCAAAAATATTTATTATGATTATGACGGGAAAGTTTTTATCCGATTTTCGGATTCTACGTACGTTGAAACGTAAAACTTCCAATTTCTAGGGGGTGTTGAATTTTGGTGTTTATTATTTTCAATAATGAACCTTTGACCAAGAAAAAAAAAATTTAACACCCCCTCAAAATTTGATGGTTTACGTTTCAAGGTACGTAGAATCCAAAAATCGAATAAAAACGCTGCAAATTATTACACAATGGTTTATTACTTTTATATAGATCACTCGTCTGCAAAGCCACCAACCATCCAACTTTAAGAAAAACATCGATCGTATTTCGGTCAGCTAAAATTTGAACGGAGATCAGGCTTCTTTTGCGATTCATACTCGTGTTTCTGATTTATCGTACGTGAAACCCTTAAATTTTCGTAGCAAGCGAACGGTTTGTCCTACAGAGCTCCGCGTGGTCTCAAAAAATTCTAAAAATTCTATAGAATCCTAAATTGAAGGAAAAACAATACCTTTATAACAAAATGTTTTGAGTTAGGGCGTTTCAAAATTTCAAAATTCATTTTGGAACCCTTAGAATTGACCTTCATCAACCAAAATCTTGAAGGCACAACTAGACCCCATATGGAGCCTACATACCAAATTTCATCAAAATCGGTCAATTCTAAGTGGCAAAAGTGCCGCGTACGGCGTACGGCGGACGGCGGACGGACGGCCAAATTTTTATTCGATTTTTGGATTCTACATACCTTGAAACGTAAACCATCAAATTTTGAGGGGGTGTTACACCATTTTTTTTCTTGGTCGATTCCAAAGGTTCATTATTGAAAATAATAAACCAAAATATGGCCGTCCGTCCGCCGTACACTTTTGCCACTTAGCATTGACCGATTTTGATGAAATTTGGTATGTAGGCTCCATTTGGGGTCTAGTTGTGCCCCGCAGATTTTGGTTGATGTAGGTTACGTCTAAGGGTTCCAAAATGAATTTTGAAATTTTGAAAACACCCTAACTCAAACAATTTTGACATAAAGGTATTGTTATCCCTTCAATTTAAGATTCTATAGAATTTAAAAAATTTCTTGAGACCACGCAGTGCTTTGTAGGACAGACCGTTCGCTCTCTACGAGAACTTAAGGTTTGGACGTACAATAAATCAGAGACACGATTGTTAATCGCTATAGAGGCCTAATCTCCGTTCAAAGTATAGCTGACCGAAATACGATCGATGTTTTTCTTCATGTTGGATTGTTGGTGGCTTCGCAGACGAGTGATCTATATAGAAAAATAACAATTCATTGTGTAATAATTTGCGGCGTTTTTCTTCTTACTCGATCCCAATAGATTTCTACCGAAAATAATAAACCAAAATTGCTAAGAGACACGTTTTTGAGGAAAATTAGTTGTAAAATCGACTTCTTGAGGGAATGAGACCTGTTTTGTAGACACCATGTATATATCTTTCTTTCTACCACCATAAATTTCTCCAAAATCCCTAGATTATTAATTTTAGAATTTCTTCATTTCATTTCGCTAAGAATTCTGTTAGGTGGATTGAAATGTCTGAAGTTAAGTCCCCAAGCTATTCCAATCCAAAATGACCGAATTCTGTTAGCAGTAGACTTCCGTCCTAACTCGGGTGAAAACGGTGTCCAGCTGATTGCTACCCGGTCATGCTAATGAAGAGAATCAAATGCTAGAAGTGAAGGGAAGAGGCCTGAGGGAAGGGGAAACCCTGTTGACGCCTCGTCTTTGATCTAATTTGACCTAAGCTGCGCAAGAGCCTCGTTTCATAAGCTCTCCCGAGCGAGTCGAAAAGGCCGAAAGCGGTTTTGAGGTTCCCGCAAGCTGCATCCTCGGGCACTGCGGGAGCTCCTCTTGTGAAAACAAGCGCCACTTAATTCCGCGCCTTCCTCCCTTGTTCTCGAAGGGTTTTACAGTGAATAATCAAGGAGGATGTTTCCGTCTCACGGATCTTTCCCGGGGGTTTGTCCGAGGGTTATTTCGAAACTCCGGGAGCGACTTGCAATCAGGGAAAGTTTGGTAAACCGAGGTTAGTTGCCGTGTCGGGCTAAGTGTAGGTATATGGAGTGACCTCAGTTGACGAACCAGTATCGTAACGAACTTCTACGGACAATACATTGAGATTGAAGTATTGGTAATTCAAGTATTCATAGCTTTTCTTTCGGAAACATTATTTTATACACTCAACATATTAAGTTAAACACTAAGAAGAATGAGTTTATGTTCGTTCTTGTTTAATGAATAAAAATTATATGACCATTTTGTGTTGAAAATATTTTTTTCAGTTTCACACGTCATTTTTACGTAGTCTACTAATAACTGTGTGTCAGGGAAGTTTACTACTCTAGGGTTAATGAAAAATCTAAATTTGATACCTTACGATTCAAGGTATGTAGAATTTGAAAATTCATAATTCTTTGCAGACGAGTGATCTATACAGAAAAATAATACACCATTGTGTACAAATGTGCAGCTTTTTTTCTCGTTCCTTAACTCATTATTCAAGTGAATTTCCTATGCTATTTCTCTTTTCATCAGATGACACCAACGACAACAGTGAATTATTAGGAGGGACTGTACAAACGTGCGTTTGGGAGGCTGACCTCTCAACCAATATTTTTGTGATATTAACAAATTTTGTTTAGATCTATATTCAAATTAAATGATTCAATGTTATTTTCTCGAAATTTCTGTCATACCACAAATAAAATGGGGTTATTGGTGAGGGGAGGACAAATTGCGGCGAGTCCTCAGTATGTGCTTATGTTGTTTTATTTTTTCATGTCGAGCTAGCTTTCGCCCCAGGGGGCATCTTCAGGACATATAAGTTTGAAGGGATGAGGTTGTTATTTACTTAGGTTCTGACTTCCAGATCCTGTCCTGTTGATTTCTGTTTTCACAAAAATGGTCCAGTTTTTTGAAAAAGGAGGGGACATCCCAAGTCCTTTATCTTTAAAATATGCCTTGGAAGTGCTGGGGCTTAAGTGCTTGTGTATCTATATGTATGATAGTTTTTATAATCTGAGGGTAAAGACAGTTACCTAATAAAGAGCTGAATTTAGACCTAAAACAAAGACTTTTTTAAGGGGCCACATGTTCAGGTAATAAAATACTGGAGTATTTCAAATCGAAGAGGAATGGACCACATATTGGAAAAGAGATACTAGCATCATACCGGTTCCTTGAAATGTTTTTCCGATAAATTCTCCACAATTTTTTTTTATGCATTAAAACTAAATTATTGTGTGATCTAATTTTTTCTAGATACAAGTGTCCCACTTATTCACCTTGTGCTTGTCGTCATTCAAAGCAAACGACATCACTAACGACACCAATTGGTACATTGGCGGTGCCTTCATGTCGAAATTCTACACAACCTTCGACATGGATCTCAACAGAATCGGGTTTGCCGACGCACAACTTCGAATTCTGAGGTTTAGTAGGCTGTTCACAACCACCTACTACACTGTACAAAACATGGGATTCAATTCATTGTTTGTACTCAATTTCTTCGTGACCTTCACGTCCAACAACTGATAACTCTCTAAAGTAACTTCTATGAAACAATGTGTTTATAATTACTCTATTACTTTCAATTCGATCTTAGGTTGGTCTTTCGTCGTTTGGTGCCTACTTGATTTTTGGAGGAGAACAAAGTCTGTTTTAGTGTCACTCTCTAGCATCAAGAAAATAAAGTGAGAAGCAACCATTGTAATAATAAATGTATTGTGGATTAATACTTAATACATCCCATTAAAATAACTATAATGCAAGAACTCCTATGTGGATTTATACAATATTTCCTTGTTGGATATGAGATTCCACTGAGAACGGTTTGTATCCGTAAAGAATATTCACAATATTAGACTAGATCGATCATGACCCATTCTTATCCCTATTTTGAGCCAAGTCCTTTGCAACTGAACCAGCAGCGACGACTCTGCCATTTCAAACATTCGAAAGACGGTTTCCATGACTCTGGTGTGATACTGTTGGGAGATTAGCTAATGAAGCGAAATGACTATAAATGATATTCAGTTTTAAATATTATATTTTTGGCGACAGGATCATTCCTATACAGAAATCAGTCGTGGAAAAAGAAAACGTTTGCCAAGTGGGTGTGGCACATAGCTATCTCGTATCCATAACCCGATTGTATAGATGATCCGATGCACAGTAGTTAATCACAAACTTCGATCTCTAAGTACCTTCCACTACCCTCATAGCTACTATACGCTAATCTGAACAATCCTGAGAAATGTCATCGAAATCGAATAGAAAATGTGGAAGTAATGGCTGTTAGGTACAAGAAATTCACTTTCGCGCATGCGCAGCGGCTATTATTATTGAGGTAATGGTTTTCATCGGGGACCATCTACAACCTAATCCACATAATACCTGAATATTTCATCGAAATCGGATAGAGAATGTGGAAGTTATGGCTGTTACAAGGAATTCATGTTTGCGCATGCGCAGTGGCTACTATCAGTCCCGGGATGATGATTTTGATAGGAGAAAGTCTTCACGCCAACCCACACAATCCCTGAAAATTGCATTGAAATCGGATGAGAATTTCTGAAGTTATGGCTGTGGCATGAATTTCATGGCAGACAAACAGACAGACAGACACGGAACCAAAATTGTTCAGAAACTTCTGAAACGTGATACGCGAGTGGAATTTTCGATTTTGGTGATTTTTTTTTCAACCTTGAAAAGTTAAAACAAAGCTTCCGCTACCTTGGTAGTCTCAGAAACAAAAAATATGTTCCTTTCGTACGAGGAGTGCCCACTTATCGGAACTTGCACAGACCCGAACAACCAACCTGTGCTAACATCACATCTAGGTAGGCACTATCTCCATTCAAGAGAATGCGGCGCTCAGCACCACTCGACCGCCGAAGCCCCGACTCACACGTTTCTGACCCGATGCCCTCCAGGTACTGTGAACACGTTGGAGAGACTGAATAAACAGGTTCGTCATGGAACGCTAATCCGTCAGATACACCTTCGAAACGGGGCTCAATCATCGATGGTGCCCCGCGTTTGCGAGAGCTTTCGAAACACAATGGACCGCGAAATTAGCCGCAACCTCCACCCTTGGAAGCTTCGCGTATGTAAATCCGTCTTGAGGATTCCAGGGCCTCCCTTCGGAGTTGGAACCGGGAAGCTAACAACAATGTTTATGCAATCCGAATTGTTAGACTAATGGAAAACCAAACCCTTTAGGGCCAACAAGTTGAGATGATGCAATTAGGAAGAGATATCCAATTCAGTTGTACGTATGAAACTCATGAATGGTATATGTTATTATTAAAATCTAAGAAAAAATTGATTAAACATTGAGTAATAATGATTGCAGCATTTTCACGTGAACTTCGGCCCGATTAACCGAACAGTGATGAAATTAAAAATCATTCAACGTGGGGTTGAACCGTAACTACCCTCGAAATTCGAAAATACGTTTCTCTCCTTGGAATGAAGTCGTTTCGTCAGATACATGGAAACCTGGGAGTAGATCTCATTCAAGATCAAATCTTTATAAGGAGACCCATGTAATGTTATTCTACAGGAAATAGAAGGCGCAGAAAACATGGGACGCCAATGTGTGCGAGAAAAACCTAACAAGTCAAATAGAGAGGCTTCCCTAGCCTACCACCTACGTACTTTTTGTCTGTCCTTTTGCGGAGAAAAAGGTAGAAAACACGACATCTTCTAACAAAACAGAAAGAGATGACAAGAGTGGAGGAAAAAATCGAAAACAATGGAAACGGAAAGGAAAAAAATCGCTAGAGATGAAGCAAGGGAAAAGAGGCAAGCAAACAAGGAGGGTGGGAGCCTGCCCAGGCGCACCCCCTCGGCTCTTGGCTTGAATAGAACTTCCACGGTGCTGGAGTTCTTTTGTGAAAGAAGCGAGACATAATAATCTATTAGACGTCCCTTGGATCGGGTCTCTCCATCTTCCTTTCTTCCTTAATCTCTTCCTATTCCTGAAGGACAAAAGGCGGCAGTTGTACAGATTCATCTTTTTCTTTCCAAGGGTTGGGACCCGTGAGGAAATTGTTCCCGATATCAGGACTAGCTGCTTCAACGATTGCCATCAAAGGGATTCGGGGCCCTGAAAGAATAAACTTTCTTTTGCGCCCACTTTTCTCTTTAAGCCTACTCGGTTCCCCTCTGTTACTTGGAGCGAACGAGGAGAAAAATATCCAGCCAATGACTGGGCACATTGATTTTGATAAGGAGAATAAGCGGATACAAGATGAGTTAAAGTATTGTGTTGATTAATTTCTTGATACAAACTTGGGCACGTGCAAAGACAGTAAGAACACAACTCGAGCACAATCTCACGTTTTTATGATGTCGCCCAGCAATATTATTCACACACAGTAAAAGCAATACTGCAAGGGTCCACAAATAAGAAGGATTCCAAATCTATCCACGCAGACTGATTAATAAAACTAAGAATTTCTGTTCGCTTTTCATTTCTTTCGCCTTAACCCAGATCTGAATAGTTTGATGGAAATGTATTCAGTATTTTAACTTCAGAGGTAGAGCTAGTCATGGGGTATGTTTCCCAAAGCAATATTGTTGGCCTGTTTCCCTTTTAACGATCACCTGACTCATGGAGCCAAGTTAGGGATTATGCCCAGAATAAAGTTTCCAGTATAAGTCAGAGCTTATTGGTCTAGGTCCCTTGCTAAGAAGGCTATCCAGATTTCATTCCTGAGTAGTGGTTGGTGAGTAGTATAGACGTAGAGCTAGTCATAGGGTATATTTCCCAATAGGGTTCGAAATTCCCGTGAGGAAATTATTTGATTCTTTTAGAGGGCGTAAGTCCGACTTTTCTTTTTTTTCACATATTTCCAATATTCTTCTACTTTTTGACGTAATTATTTTTGCATTTTTTTAGAAATATATTATGGACAGAAATGTATTGGATTGAAGGGTTCGTAAGTTTTTTTTATTATTATTATCTTATGAACTCTCGCTCATGAATAGTTTGTCATTTTAATAATTTGACTGATTATTACTTCATTTTTCATCCACATAATTACCAATTTATAATATTACTATACCATTATTATTTTTCACATCTATCATGACATCTAAAATTCCATTTTAATGCACGGAGTCACTGACACCTACTTATAACGCCTTCTGTTGATTCCAGTTTCACTAAAAACAAAAATTTTTCCTGTTCTCTCGTATGGGCTTTGGGGCATGGAGCTTGCCGAAATCGAGTTTCACGTCTTATCTTTTCTTGAAATAAATTCTGGTCAAGGGCAGCCACTGGATTGTATCTAAGTTCAAATATCATGCAAATTAGAGAGAAGCTACAATATCCATTATTAACAAAATTGTAGTATTCTTTGAATTAATAAAACTATAATTAAAAAAATCGTCTTTCTTTTATCTTCGAACAGACCACACATTCAAGACGTGATTTGGGGTCCTCGTGCCTTGTCATGAAGTGACGAGGCATCAATCCGAAGGGGATTCACCAGTGATCGATTTCCTTTCGGTGTTTCCTTTCCAGTGCTGATAGATGAAATTATTGTTAAGTACTAAATTTTAGTACCTACTTAACAATAATTTCATCTATCAGCTGCAGGTGGAATTTAACAAGCGGATATTTTGGTTTTTTTAAATAATTTTTTGAACAGATCACGAGTGTTCAAGTAGTACACACAAATCTAACAAGTAGAAAAACATTTTTTTTTCCCACTAGGTAGGTAGGTAGTTTTTCGTATGCTTTGACCACCCACTCAAAACTATTGTGGTTTGATGATACGTCGAATAATTGGGCAGGAGGGGATGAAAGAAGTCGAGTGCACTCCAATACATCCCCAACAAACTGAAAAATAGTCTGTGAAAGTTCCGAAAGATCGCAGGAGAATGCAGGGACAATCGGGAAAAATGTAGGTACCATGGCGAATGGGTTGGAATAATGTCAAATTTTGAGGCGGTGTTCGATCAATTTTTCGTGATCGAATCCGAAGGTTCATTTTTTGACGTCGTGAAATTTTCCAACTGTTGCGGAGAAACTCCGTGTTCAGTAGATAATGCCAAGCTACAAGGTAAGTTTGTTAGTTAGCCGTTCATTACAGGCACGTTTTACAGGAGTTTCTATTGTTTCAGAGATTCTAGACGGTATCATAAAAGTGCTGAGAGTTAATTATTCTCCAGTCTAGCAACTTTTGGAAATTCTCCAGCAGGGACCGGAGTCCCAAACTCAATCGCTCTTGAAATGGATCGGCACCTATCCTTTATCGACAACACTGGGAAAGGGAAACCTCATTCCCCGCAAGAGTTAAAAGCGATACCTCCGTTTCAACTCCAGCAAGGAAAGGCAATCTCAATATAAATTAGCACTAAAGCGCTAGCACCTGCTCTCTACAACCCGGAGGCCGTAAAGAGACAGAGTAGAGGGGGGTCTTGAAGTCGGCTTACAATTCCAGAAACTAAAGCCAGCGAAACTGTCCAAGTGCTTCCGAAGTGCTGGGAAACCCCTTTCCTCTGAGCCGCGAAGGGCAGGGCGCAGTCTTTAAACTGATTGCGATACATAAACAACCCTCGGGGCGGTAAGATTAGAGCTCTTGCTTTGGCGGATCGTTCCCCGGCGGTCCCGTCGCGAGAGAAACGGGATTTCAAACAAACTTGAAAAGGGGAGAGAAGTTATGAGTTGACGTCGTAAGGAATTTGTACCGGATTATCACTAAGCAATCCCAGTATTGCTCCGCATCACAAGAGGAATCCCACTGTAAGTTCACTACGAGGTGTCTAAATTCTCGACTGACGAATCTCCGGTAGAAATTCAAGAACATGAGTTACAACCGATGACAATGAGGTGCTGGAGAGAACTTGTATAATAAACCTTTCCGATGTCTGCCATTCATGACTCATAAATTACACCAAAATAAATTTACAAAACCAAATATCGAAATGCTTTACAACGGTGATGAAGAGGCCAAACCAGATAATGAAATAATTCCGGATGCATGCCAAGTTGGGAAAATTGTGTAACACGGGAAAGGACCAAGAGGATGTCGGTGCGCAAATTATTCAGAATATTGGTGCAAATCTATAAAAATGAATTCTTCTCTTCAAGGTATTCTTAGCAATATACAGGGTATAAACGTTGAGGGCGCACCATCGGCTAGGGATCGATTCTTCAACTGATTTCCAACAAAAAATTCCTCTTAGCAATTTTTTTTAGAGGCTTCGTTTTCGAGTTATTTCACTTTTAAGGTTTTTTGTGTGTTTTCGACCTTGTTTACTAAAACTGCCATAGCTCCTTTAATTGATGAAGTAAATTCCAATTTCATTATACCATTGAAGAGTGCAAGCTCAATTTTTTGTGAAGAGATTTAAATCTAAAAAAAATAAGCCCAAAGACAAACATTTTTATATTATTGAAAATTTTCAGTTTATTCAATCGTTTGCTAGCCCAACTGAATGTACGGGTTTTTTTCCTGCAGTAGTCCAAGAAGTTGGTCCAAAAGCTCACGTTTCCAACGGTGTATTCAATTTTTTTTTTTTCAAAATATTTTAACAAAATGAAAACTAATAGAAGGGACTTTGTTTTGGGGGGTTTTCCAAGTGATTTTTCTCGCTGAATCGAATAGTGCCAATCACAAGGCTGAGTGAGTACCTGAAACAAAAGATCTAGGTATAGGTATAGTAGGGTATAGATCTAGGTATAGGTATAGTAGGGTATAGATCTAGGTATAGTAGGGTGATAACGAAGTAGAAGTAAAAAGAATGTAGCTACCCTAGTTCCCCTAATTCGGGTTCCTGTGGTGACGTTTCAGTAGTTAGGATTGTTGGATAATAATTATCTTCCTAATTATCGTCCTACTGCATCATCGTCCTCTCTGATGAGGTTCCTCTCCAACAGCTCATCTCTCGTATCCTCTATTGCGTGGAACACCCTAGCTTTCAGGTCCCCCCACAAGTAGAGGTCCAGGGGCATGAGTTCTGGGCTTCTGGCAGGCCAACCTACAGGACCTCGAAAACTGTCCTTAACTCATCTATCACCCAAAATAGGAGACGCATAAAAAATATTTTATAAAATAAAATCGTTAGAACACTTGAGCGCAGATAATTATTATCCAACAATCCGAACCATAAGAACTACCGACTGAAACTTCATCATAGGAACCCGAATTAGGAGAACTAGGATATCTACATTCTTTTCACTTCCACATCGTTGTCACCCTACCTAGATCTTTTGTTTTGGATATTCACACAGCCTTGTGAGTGGCACTATTCGATTCAACGAGAAAAATCACTTGGACCCCCCCCCCCCAAACATTATTAAAAAAAGTTAAAAAAAAATAGTTAAAAAAGTAGCTAAAAATGTAGCTTCTTCTCTAGGAAACACAAATTTTTCGAAAAATTAAAACATTTTACCACTCTATTTCCAAACCTTCTGTTAGTTTTTAATTTTTTAAAATATGTGACATACATATTTATGATTTTTGAGAAAATTCAGGGATCGTTTTAGAATGTTTCAAAACGAATTTCAGTCAACATTTTTCTTCGAAAAAGTCCATTCTAAAAATATTGAGCCCATTGCAATAGCTTCTTTTTTTATGAAAATTCGCTAATTACTTCAACTTATTTTACCAGAGCCCCTATACCCCCCCCCCCCCCTGTCAAGCCGCCCCTGGATAATATCATAGAACTGACATCTCGATATTAATACCCAACCAGTAGATCCTCATGGGGTTCCCAGTTCCAAATATACCATGAAGACGATTTGAAAGGTCTCGGGAAAGATGGAGATAGAAAGTGAACTTCGATCAATGACCATTATGCCCCAACCACAGAGTGGAAGCACGTCATCGCAAACACCCACCGCCTGTCAATCTCATTTCCGCGTTGTTTTTCTTCGACCATTCTGGGTTCGTTCTTACAGGAGATGGTGGTTATACGTCCATCTCCGCCCGCGCTGCCTTGTGATTTGCGGCAATAAAATCCCATTTCATCTTCTCCCACCACCTCTACGTGGCTATTTCATAGTCACTTTACCCTGTTTTGACCTCCCAGACGAATCATTGATAGCACAGGGTCCTAGAAACCTAATTACAAAGGTACTTTAATATTCGATGACATGAAGAAATCGTCAGCCGTCTGTAAAGCACAAAGCTTTTTCAATATTAGTGCCTCCCTAACAATCATCTTATCGCCCTAAGTTAGCAATCAAGTTTATTTTGAGACAAAAGTACCTACCTGCAAATTATTGCAATCCCAAAGTTGTCGGTGCTTTCATTACGAAATACGATTCTTACTTGCTAAGGAAGTACAATTGAGAGACATTAAATTAAATTTGAAAAACCGAAAAAATATCGCATTTGATCAACTGAAATTTGACTCACTCCCCTCGGTGAGAAATCATGTGTTTGGTATATCCGAAATTCCAGCAAACAAAATCGTTTTGGTTTATTATTTTCAATAATGAACTTTTGGAATAGACCAAAAAAAATTTTTTCAACCCCCCCCCCCCCTCAAAATTTGTTGGTTTACGTTTCAAGGTACGTAGAATCCAAAAATCGAATACAAATTTGGCCGTACGCCGTACGCGGCACTTTCTCCACTCAGCATTGACCGATGTTGATGTAGGTCACTTCTAAGCATTGAAAAATAAGGTTCTAACTCAAAAAATTTTGCTATAAAGGCATTGTTTTTCCTTCAATTTAAGATTCTATAGAAATTTTGGAATTTTTTGAGACCACCCGGAGCTCTGTGGGACAAACCGTTCGTTCCCTACGAGAATTTAATGGTTCGTACGTACGATAAATCAGAAACACGAGTATGAATCGCAAGAGAGGCCTAATCTCCGTTCAAATTATAGCTGACCGAAATACGATCGATGTTCTTCTTCATGTTGGATGGTTGGTGGCTTTGCAGCTGAGTGATGTATAGAAAAATAATAAACCACTGTGTAATAATTTGCAGCGTTTTTTTTTTACTTCTAATACTTACAAAATATTATTTAAAAAGTTCAGCTGCCATTAATTTTTAAATCTAGTTAATTAAGTGACACCTTGGGACAGGTGTTGAGTTCCAAAGATGTTTCTGGCGACAGTAGTGACACCATGGTCCAAATGGGGTTAATAACGCTGCAGCTGTGATATTGGGCTAGACTCCCAGTTTTCCTATATCTAAGCTGGGTACCTACCATAGTTACACTATTACTTACTAATAATTAACAGGTTATTGACGGTGCAATGAACTTACATGTATGGCTGCAGAAATAAAGAATTGAAAATTGAAATCAGAAATAAATAACACCAACCCGACTGTGTTTCGGTTACGATAATATCCGCTATTCTTTTCCACAACTAATTGGTATGATACCTTCCTCTTTCTCGGAGGTCAGCAAAAATATAGCATATGTGTAACTATCCTGTGACCTAAATCACCACGTTTTATCACCCCAGAACCACTTAATAATAATACAAAAAGTGTTGCCGATTGGGTATGAACGGTGTCGGTTAAATACCTGGTGTAGGTGGTTCAAACATGTTATCGATAATGAAGTTTTCTAAACGGATAGACCGATAATAGAGAAATAACGAAGAAAACGTCGTCTTGCAGTAAAGTTGGCATTTTGAAATAAACTTTCGTCGGAGCTTTCAACTTCTTTGCTCAAGAGAAAAAAAACCTTCTCGTACGTAGGAGTGACAGAGTGTGGAAAGACAAATAAAATACGAAAGGAGAGAAAATAGGAGTTCCAAGTTGGGAGAGACGAAATAACTTCAAGAGGTAGTTTTTGAGCTGAAGGGAAAATGTTATTTAGATTTCCTCGTGCAGGGGAAAATACAGTTCCCATTCCAATCCTTTACAAGGTGGTCCCAGGTGGAAATGGATTGTGTTGTCGGTACCGTAAGGCTACTAGGTACGTAAAAGCTTCGCAAACGAGAGGAAGTTGAATTCATTCATAACTCGTTATATGAGTTTCCAGTATTCTAGTTAGCTTTTATATCTAGGAGGGATGATAATGCTGCGGCTTTGACTCCCACCTCACTATTTCAAGTGGTCAATATCATTCATACATAGATTCCATGGGTAATCAATCATTCTAGGATGAATTTCGCTATCTTCCAAGTTTAAATAAGTGTACGCAAAATCAAAATACGAAGAAAATTTTTTCATTCGTTCGAAATACATTCTTGGTGAAGGTAAATATTGGATACAAATCAGTATCGACGGAAAGAGGTATGAAAACAGAAAGTATCAATTTTTTCTTCCCGAGGAAGGGGGAATACTGGAATTCATCCAATCCTCATCTTAAACCGAAGCTTTTACCGTCAGAGGTTTGGGAGAGGGGGAATGTTGGTTCTCGGAGACCGTTAATTGAAACATTTTCCCAAGATGTTTTTCTTAGGGTGGAGCCCGGGCTTGAAAAGTTTCAAAATCAGCGGGAAGGTTTTCGTGGGGGGTTTGAGAAGGGGGGAGGAGTAGTTGTACAAAGTTGGGAAAAGAAATTTGCGCGGGAGCCAAGAAGGTCTCGATTCCAAGTTTTTTTTTTCCGAGTACTTTGCCAGGCTGTTAAGCCGCTTTTTCGAAAAACCTTCTCAATTTCAGACGTGTTCTACGAGCTATTCCGCTGCAACGATCTCCCTTCAGAGGTAAACACTACTTTAACCCCTATTTACTCCGGGCAAAGTTTTTTTTTGGCGGGTTGGAGACCAAAGGAAAATCTTTATGCTTCCACATAATCACTTGGGTAAAATAAGGCACGATAACAGTCGATAACCTGGGTTTGGTATTTAGGCTGTCATGATGCTCTTCGACGCACAATTCAATGTATTCACTGTGTATCCAAAAATTTTGGAAAGTTTAGAGTTTGGAGGAAAACGCAAAATACGTTTCCACCAGTGCACAATTCCCAAACATGGCTCCGTGTCCGTAAATTAATGTGATCAAATCGCAACATCATCATTAAGTTCTTATTTATCCTTGGGATCATTAATAGGGCCATCGGTTGAGAGTTTATTCATGCAGCTTGTTTACAACTCGTAGCGGGGTAATACACCAAAGCTGCTTTCGGGTTATCGTCAGGAAAGAGGAACATTATGAAAATTAGGCACCTAACTATTTTTACGAGCAGTCGAGAGAGCTGGTAAGCACTTAAGCACTTACGATGCTATGGCTGGTGTAACACTGCTTTTTGTCATACCGCCTCTAACAACTCGTTAGTAGTTTTGAACGTTTATTCTTTAAATACAGGTTGTATACTTGAATTTTGGATTACAGAATACCGACTCTTTAATGAAGGTAGGGTTATTTTCAATAATTGTCCTTCGGATTAACATTTCCAGGACGAATGTGATCTTTTCCAACCGGAATTAAACTTTCTCTAAATCAAATTAAATAATTAATCTCCAATGATTGAACTGATGATTTTTCAAAAGAAATGAAACATTTCATGAATCTTGAGTTGATGATAAGTTTATGAATTATTTATTTCACTTAGTTTATTATTCCTCGGAAACTAAATCTCAACTTAGTTGAAATCATGTTTCATCACCTACTTATGTATATTGTAATTTATTATATTGTTCACTCATAAAGTGTGTTTTTACCTCGGGAATCGGAAGAACGATCACGGCACATAACTGTAAAGTAACGAGTTTATTGTACATTATTAATGCAGCAATAAAACCCGTATAAGCAGCACTCAAATGTAAACGGGGTATCAGTTGTACATCGAGATCTGGACTGAGCGAAAGATGGCGGAATGGGTGGGCAGTTACACTGCTCTGACTTAGCACTTTCGGGGGAATGGACTAATACCGTACTTCTATACCGTTCGTTTGAAGGTATATTCAGGTAATCGTTCTGGTTCTCATATTCCGGTTTATGGAAGGTCGGGATTGGGCTTCTAAACGAGGTATGAACGGGGCAGCAGCGCTGGCCTCTGATGGCCTGCTTCGGAACTAACGGTTGGCTGGCGATAGAGGGGCCTTTGTTACTCATGGCTGGGAACAGGCGGGAGGTACAAACAAAGTGACTATATTATTATTATTATTAATATTTTAAAATTAACTCCCCTGAAAGACGCAGGGGGCACGCCATGAATAAAATAAATAAAATATGAATGGGTAGGATGCCCAGGACTCACCCGACGTGGGCCCTACGGGTGAAGGAAGATGAGGAAGGTGGGAGAGGGAGACAGGGATGGAGGGAAGTGCCTCTATAAAACGACCACCAGTTCAAATATGAGCCGAGTAGGACACGGGTGGTGATACCACGGAGTACGCCTACCGAGACGCCCAACTCGCGAAACTCCGTGGCACTTTTTACCGCGCCACACCCCACGCCACGACAAGGTTGCAGCGATCACCCTGATGTTGTTGCGTGCCACTCCTTTTAGCTCCGACACCGCTTGCCAAAAATTATTTAATAATTTGTGTCATGTTTCCTTAGCCCACCAAGTCTGCTCTATGTCCAAGCTGCCATTGACGACTTGGACATTTAGTGCAAGACTGGGGTGGGGGTGTGGTCAGGCTTGACACATAGCAAGCGACTGCAAGAAGTGGTAGCCTTCCTTGCTGTAACGCAAACTAACCGGGTGATTGAGTGGAGAGAAAGAAAAGAGAGAGCAAGAGAAAGAAAGAAAGCAATGTCAGCCAGAGGGGCTGTTGCACTTAATACATGCTCCTGAATCAAATCTATAGGAACTGGTTAGTAGCTGCAAAGAAACTACCTAAAAACAATGGCACAGGTTACAGATGATGATTTGAAGGAGACATGTGGTGCCAACACTGTCAGGCCTGAAGGCAAGGATAGAAGTGGTCTTTCATGCAGTTTCCAGGCTGTTTGTTATGGAGAAGACATAAAGCTCGATCCTTGTTAACGCTTCCATTGAATTCAATGACATGAGCCGCCCGGGCGCGCCCTAGGCCTTGTGGAATGCCCGTTTGTATTGGCCGATGTGTTCACTGTTTCGCTGTTTAATACCTATAGGGGATTTCATAGATTCAATTCCGACGGGCCGATGCGTCGAATTGAAACGCACAAGGGGAGCCTCTAGGCATGATGATAATACGGTAGGTACTCTCGAACTGATCAAGAAATTGAAAAGCCCTTTGGAGGTGGAATTGGTGTGCCGACGACGCAACCTGCATCAGACGTTGTGAGCCTTCTCCACCGAGAGGTGTTGGGTAGTAGATGGAATCTAACGGGTGTGATGCATTAGGACTGTTGAAGAAAAAGACCTCAAAATCAGCAATGTGGTTGGGAAGGCGAGTAGGAAAAATCCGGAATCCTTAAATCGAGGGCGATGTGTTTGGGACGGCAGTGATAATGTCCAGTCGCTTTTCATATCTTGCTATGGCCGTCACAGATATCGTAATTTAGGTGAACATCATGGAAGTTACCGTTGACCAAGGTCTAACTACGACCCGCGGAAATACGTGTATAACAGTCGATGGTTTCGAATTAAGTAAGCGGTCGTTGTTGAGTGACAGTCAGGTTGAGTTTTTGTGCACAAATTGTCAATGTAAAGTGGTCTTGTTCACGGTTGTGGCGATGAAAAAAGTTGTTAGTGTCTGATGGTGTGCACAACCATGATCCGTTGAGTGATGAAAAAAGTGGCGACAGAAGTGGTGCGGAGTGCTGTAAAAGTAAAAGTGAGTGAAGATCTGCATTGCCGCCCAAATAAGCTGATTCGAACAAGACTTGTTGAATACTGAACAGGTACTTTGAACAGGTACTTTGAATACTTAGTATTCAAAGTACCTCCATAGGTTTGACCTATAATTTGAGCCACAAACATATGAAAGCAGATGCCTACAATCAGTTTTCCTCATATCGTCCCAAACACAAACGATCCAATCTAAACCACTCTCTTGAGACCCGATACCATGAAAAATCGCCATATTTCCACCAAGACAAATTTTGTGAGATGGCCTTTATCATGACAAAACGATGTACTTACTTAATTATTTCTTTGAGCTAATATTGCACTAGCTATATAATGGTCACATAAGAAATTGATTTTGTAAACTATCGACTTGCCTATGTTCTAGTTTTATATGAACAGTATAAGCGTCTCACCGACAGGTTTAGGGTGTAAAAGCAAGTGAATATCTGCATTGCCGCCCAAATAAGCTGATTCGAACAAGTATTCAAAGTACCTCCACAGGTTTGTCCTATAATTTGAGCCACAAACATATGAAAGCAGATGCCTACAATTAGCTTTCCTCATATCGTCCCAAACACAAATGCCCCAATCTAAACCACTCTCTTGAGACCCGACACCATGAAAAATCGCCATATTTTCACCAAGGAAAATTTTGTTAGATGGCCTCCATCATGACGAAACGATGTAATTATTTATTTGAGCTATGTTTCATTAAATAAAAATAAATTTAAATTATAAATAAATTATAAATAAATTTTATTGCACTAGCTATATAATTGTCCCATAGGAAATTGATTTTGTGAACTATCGACTTGCCAATGTTCTAGTTTTATATGAACGGTATACGCGTCTCACGGACAGGTTTAGGGTGTAACGATCTCTTCATTTTGTTTCAAGGTTGTTCTGAATAGCATTGAGCCTTGAAAGGCGACGTTAACACAACTTCTTCCTCATAATGAATAGCAAGTTTTCGTCAGAAGGCGTGAGATAATTTTCCCTGGCAAACACCTGCATTAGACTCGCTTCATTAGAAGTTTGTTTGGAAGGGGAGAAGAGAAGTGCCGGATATTCCCGCACCCTGCCGCCACTCGTTCAAATTTAATCAAATTCGCCCGCTCCATCCCCTTTCGGCCGGTTTCCATCGCCACCCCTGCCGCTTTTGACGCGATTTACGCCTTCCTGACTTTCAGAGGGGTTGAAAATGACGGCACGGGAGTGATTTTTGCGAGAAATGGAGTACCTTATTATCTGATTTCTCTTAAACGAGCCCGGTGAGAAGATTCTCGAGTGTATATTTTAGGGCGCATCGTTCCTATTTACCCGAAATATAAGCGGAGATTCAACATTCATTACATGGACTGAACCGGTTCTCGTGAGTTCATCGACGTTAAACGATTGAATGACGGCGGTTACTACTTTGTTTCTGATATCAATCACCCTTTCGAGGATGCTTGGGACTATAGCGCCACAATGTTCAGCACTTTTGTTATTTTCCATCATTACGACTTGTGAAACGAACGAATTTGTCAATATCGTCAACCGAAAATCCCTTAATCGTGAACAAATCCATCATAGCCAGGTACCCATAGCAAGCTAATACTTTGCCCAAACCACTCGAAGGAATTCAGAAGATCTCACGTCAGCCTCAAGGTTATTGAATGATATGCCTTGCAATCGAACATTAAGTAAACTTTTTCATTTTTTAGTCGTACCCTGGCAGTCTGTAGATAACGGTTCGGTTTGATAAATGGTGGCTGTAAATCCAACCAGTCTGAAATTTGCGTGTCTTGTCTTGAGTTCAAGTCCAAATAACCAGGTACCAAAAGCAATGTCATTTTGTTGCCCAGGTTCACAACTTTAGGGAACACCGAAAATCTCACGTCAGCCTCAAAGTTATTGAATATGCTGCGATAACTTTCTAGGCTGCATTCCTCTGACTTGACTCCCAGGGGTTTCGCTAGTCTGTAATTTGGGTCTGAAACCTTAAAGCTAGCTTTTCCATCCATCACGGACGCATCTGTACACCTTCAAAGTTAACCTGGTAATTAACTTGAGCTTCTTTCGTATCAATCACGGTAATTGATGATCATTTCAAAAGGTAATTCGAAGTTCATAAGTTTAACTCGACGAGAGCTGAAGAGGACACTGGATCAGCAGTCATTGCTAAAATGTCGCTCAATACTTTCTCTTCTATACTGCTTATCAAAAGTAGACCCCTTATCTCCTTGAAGATCTTGAGACAAGCTCATTGGGACCTTTTCCATGTTGTTTATAAAGCAATTCTGGAATAATTCAAAAACAATTGTTCGTCACATTCATTCATCAAGCGATAGTTATTATGATAACGAAAATTAGAGGTCCTTACTTGCTCGTCCGAACCCAGTTATTCCACGAACATTAAATTATAATTACTATGTAGCCGACGGTCTCACCTTCAATCACATATTGATATCGATATTGTTCAGTTATCCGAGAAAAGCCTGTCCGATTTGTGGAACAAACCAGAGTACACCTAACGATAGTTTCCCTTTGAAATTTATCAGCGCATCAGGTGCGGGTGACTTCCACTAAAGTATCACACGAGAAAAATAATCTGGCAGAAAAAAAACTACATAAACCAAAGGTCATGCTCACCCGGTCCCTCGATTTTCCCTTCCCCTCCATTCCCAGTAAACCCGTCGAATTTCGTGGTGGTAGATTAATGACTTTGATACGAGCTTTGCCCGCCCAGACTTGATATTTCCTCTGTCAAATCATTAATTTCCTTCGTGATGTGAAAACTCCTATCGAGCACTTTCCGATATAATCGAATTTCTTGTTATTGTTTAATAATCGTATCTGCAATGTGCTGATGACCGAGAGTACTAATTTAAATTATAGTACCGTTTTTTAAGTCTTCCTTGGTACCTCCTTGCACTGTTATTTTTATTGTGCTCCAATAAACCCCAATCTTGTACTAAGATACATCAATCATCTCTGAAATTAAATATTTAAATTGGAATTGCTTATGATTCGAATATGTGTTGAACAACAATTTGATCATGGACTTCTTTCTGACTTGCTGTTTGGATACTAAGCTTACTTGCCTTCAGTAGTGAAATTCGAGAATTTTCGAGCTAGGGCACTTTTGAAAATTTCAACCCTTAAATTTCACCTCTTATCCGATATTGTAAGAGTGGGCTACACAGCCCAAAATTGTACAGATCAATAAATAAATTCAATCAATAATCAATCAATATTCGAATTCTACGTACCTTGAAACGTTAACCAACAAATTTTTGAGTGGGGGTTAATTTGTTTTTCCTTGGTCGATTCCAAAGGTTCATTATTGAAAATAATAAACCAATACGGAAAATGGGATTTGACACCTTACTCCGTATATCGTAGAACGTGAAAAACAGTAATTTGACTAACTATTGCCCACTAAGGCGTTTGCTAATGACTACTGTCTACAGTTATTTACTGCTAATTGACTATATATTCAATATTATACCCTAGATTTAAGTCATTATTCAGTTCACCCCCGTGTATTTGTTAATTTGTCTCAATTACAACCAAGGAGAAAAGTTGAATTACCAAAAGCTCTCTCAGTGTCTATAAAACCAACCAGATTTGAACTTCTTCTTCAACAAAAAACCATTTTTTGTAACTTATTGGGAATAAGAAAATTCATTTATGACAAAATTTTTGAATATATTAGAAATAGTGCTAGAATAGTAGAAAATATCAAATAAACAACAACAAATGGAAAATTCTCGTGACGTTTTCCTTTATTATTTTGAATAATGAACCTTTGGAATTGATCAAGATAAAAATTGTTCAACCCCCCTCAAAATTTGTTGGCTTACGTTTCAAGATACGTAGAATCCAAAAATCGAATAAAAATTTGGCCGTCCGTCCGTCGTCCGCCGTACGCCGTACGCGGCACTTTTGCCACTTAGCGTTGACCGATTTTGATGAAATTTGGTATTTAGGCTCCATTTGCGGTCCAATTGTGCCCCGAAGCTTTCGGTTGATGTAGGTCACTTCTAAGGGTTGAAATTTTGGAAACGCCTCAACTCAAAAATTTAGAACAGAAACCTGTTGTTTTTCCAGTAATTTGAGAATGAAGAGTATTGAATTTTTAGAATTTTTAGAAACCACGCGGAGCCCTGTAGCACAAACCGATCACTCCCTACGAGAACTTAAGGGTTGGACTCACGATAAATCAGAAACACGAGTGTGAATCGCTAAAGAGGCTTAATCCCCGTTCAAATTTTAGCTGACCGAAATACGATCGATGTTTTTCTTCATATTGGTTGGTGGTAATACAGGCAAAGCCGTGTTCTTTGCAGACGAGTGATCTATACAGAAGAATAATAAACCTTTGTGTAATAATTTGCACCGTTTTTTGTTTATGTCAAAACAGTAACAACTCAATGTCCTAAAATATATACAAACTGTTGATCTTTTAGCTGCATCTACAATGAACCCACACCGCACAACGCATTATCCAATGGATCTACCCTTAACTTCTGAAAAAAAGAAAACCCTCAAGAGAATTCGATCCCCACACGTGTCTGGGAAAGGGAAAGCCCAGCCTGGCGGGAAAGAGTTATCTCTCACCGGCAACCGGTAACCTAATTGGGCCAGGCCCTTGACACCCGAACGCTCTTCTATTCAATATAAGAGCTCAGCCCTCTCACAGACCTATGGGCTTCGCCATTCTATCCAATCAAGCTCTCCAACCCCCTCAGACCGCAGTTCTTGAACAACGGTTCTGAATCGGAACTGATTGTTAGGGCTAGTTGGGTCGTACGTAGCAGCTTAATTAATTTTTCTTCGTAAATAGCCTGGTTAAAAATGTGTATGCATCAAAAGGTTAGAGTTCTCCATGCATCACATGGAATCCTGGTGGAAATTTTAAATGTCACATGTTATCCAATGCGGACTATTGGCTGTCATCAACAAACTACCAGCAAGAAACAAATTGGAAATATATCTACCTTTTTAATTAATCAACGAATAAAATTGTAGTTGAAATTTCTTAAAATTTATTACAAAATATATCTACCTATTTTGATATCCATCAACCGCCTAGGAGCCCTAGCGCTCCAAGCTATACATCTCTCATGATCATCGATATATTATTTTATTCTTATCTAATGATGACCCAGTTAATTTATACACATTACAATGCAAACGCGAACGCACCTACGTTTTTTGTTAAAGATACTTTGTCAAGTTCTCGGATGACAGTTTATTCCCAAATTCGCAACCCCGAGAACTCAATGCTAGTAATGCGCCAAAAACTGTGAAATGTGGCACTATATATCATTTTTCAACTATAATTTTCATACTATAATGGCTTCAGTAATTTTTCCCTGTAAAATTGTAAAGAACGTCAATTTTTTAACAGTTTGACAACAATTGAAGCTCTAAAGGTCGAATATATACAAATGTAATACAGCAATTCAAGAATAGGTGACTCGGTGCTTACCAAAATTATCGAAAATTAGAATCAAATGATGATCAATATAATCAATATAATAAATTGTCGATCAACATAATATATTGTTAGTGCATATTAACATTCAAAGTGTTCTGTTATGTTTGGGTGTCGTCGAGTGAAGGAGATGACTTTCTCGATGCGGCGTTTGTGTTTTCTTCAACCCCTACTCAACGAAGAGAGGAAAGTCCCTATCCTAACTTGCAGTACTGTCCCATCGGCGGCTCATTAAGCCAGACCGGCATGCAGACTACTGGGAGGTGTAGGCCAGCCCGTCAGCCCTGGCGTTTCACAGAAACCTATCGGCGGGATGCGGGAAATTTACCTAGTGAACCTAATACTTCGAGGAGATCCCTTGAAGAAGGAGAAGTTTGGACGGGGAAATGAACAAGACGAAAGACTGGACTAGAATGCATCCTGGAGCACCCCTGAGTGAGCTTATATACTCGTGAGATTAGTTGAGGGAGAGAGAGGTGGAAGGGTGACGTCATGTGGCGTGTTCTCCCCGTACCTCGTCCCTCAATTGCAGGTGGTGTCTCACTCAGGGATCTTCTCGTACTTCTTTATTTAAGAACTAATTGGTAATTGTGAATGTTGGTCATAACATGTTCCATATTTTTTTACCTAAAATCATGTCAAGGTTCAAGGATTAAATCATGTTTAACAGTATTTTTACAAATCTTGATTTTAATAAATGTTGGTTCATTTATTTTTGAAAAAAAACATGATTAAGTACATTTTATTCAAATTTCTTTATTTTGTCTGCGTTATGTGTACTTTTAGTAGGTACCTACGTATCACACTCGAAGAAACAGGGGGCTGAGGTTGCCCTAATTATTAGGGAATTTTGAATACTGGTTGCTAAGGACGGAAAACTGAGTACAACTCGATGAAACGAACAGCGATCGCAATTTGGTCAGCTAAGATTCGAACGGGGATTAGGCCTCATTTGCGATTCACACTCGTGTTTCTGATTTAGCGTAAGTCCAACCCTTAAGTTCTTGTAGGGATTGGTTGGTCCAACGGAGCTCCCTGGTGGTCTCATAAAATTCTGAAAATTCACTACTATTTCAAATTGGTGAAAAAATCAAAAATCAAAAATAGTTACCTTTATTTTGAGAGTTTTTGAGCTAGGGCACTCTTGAAAATTGCATCCCCTAATTTTCACCCCTTAGAAATGACTGACATCAACAAAAAGCTTTGCGGCACAACTAGGCCCCGAATGACGCCGATATCCCATATTTCATGGTAAATAAGGAAACTGTCGCGTATGTCGTACGGCGAGCAGACGGCAACATTTAATTCGATTTTTGGATTCTACGTCTTATGTAGAAGTTCTACAATGTAGAACTATCATATTATGATATTATATCATATCATATTATCATATCATATTATATCATATTATGTCATAATGGATTTCACATATTATGTTTCAAGTTATTAACTTGAAAAGTAAATCAACAAATTTTGATGGTGGTTGAAATTTTTTTCCTGTTCGATTCCAAAGGTTTATTACTAAAAATAGTAAACCAAAAATCGTAGATTTTTTCAACCGGCCCGGCTGTTTGGCCTTTTTTAACTATGGAAGGTTGACTCCACATCACGGTTGATGCCCAAGATGAACAGTCTACAGCAGGGGTGCTCAAACGGTCGATCGCGATCGACTGGTCGATCGCGAGTGCTTTTTGGGTAGATCTCGAGAAGAAACAATTTTTTAATAAGTAGGTAGGTAACTACCTAAACTAAACTAGTTTTGTGTTGAAAAGTTTTAAACACGGAGGAAATTATGGGCATTGCAACAAAAATTGTGAATTCCATCCGTGCACGTTGCCTGCAACGGCGGCTCTTTCAATTGCAGTTGGAAGATAGGGAGTCAGCCGAACACAATGATTTAGTACTTCACACGGACGTCAGGTGGTTGAGTCGCGGAAAATTCCTAGAAAGGTTTCAAGAATTACTGCCCGAAATAACAGCTTTTCAAGACGAAAGAGGTGATGACACTCAGATTTTGAAAAACGAAAAATGGCTAAATGATTTGGCATTTTTGACTGACATCACAATGCACTTAAACACCGTTAACTTGGAGCTTCAAGGTAAAGGAAAAACTATTACTGAGATTATTAGCGCAGTAAACGCCTTCAAAAGTAAATTGCAACTTATGATAGATCAACTGAAAAGAAAGGATCTGAAACATTTTCCGTCTTTGAATGCAAGGATTCCTCAGTTGAATTATGATACGTATGAGGCTGAATTATCAAATATTTTGGGACAATTCGAAATGCGTTTTTATGATAGCAGTAAATGGGAAAATATAGCATCATTTATGAGTTATCTTTTTTCATGTAATAAAATTGAGCTACTACTGAAATAGCAAGTCAGTTTAATATGAACTCATATTCTGTTGAAAATGAGTTGGTGCAGATTATAATTTATCAGACATAAATCTCAAAGCTACAGCATCTGATACAAATTTCTGGTGTTTTATATCTGAAGATAAATATCCGAATGTAAGGCTAATCGCCCTTCAACTGACGGCATTTTTTGGGTCAACTTACTTGTGCGAGTCTGCATTTTCTGAAATAAGATAATTATGTCAAAGTATCGCAATCGACTAACTGACGATTATATGTCATTATGCTTGCAATTAGCACTCAGTGGTTACGTACCATCTCATGAAAAGTATGCTGAGGACATGCAGTGCCACGCTTCAACATCCAAAGCCACTCTTCAGTTAAGTTTAACACCATATGTAACTCTTTTGTTTTGTAACAACCAATATACTCACAATTTTGAATAACTATGAGTTTTTTCATTGATATTGTAGAGAAGGACCTAACTAAACCTAACCCAAACCTTGACCAAAATAATGTACCTATATTGTGCAGAAAGCTAATATCTATATATGCTACGGCACGCCCTACCTAGGTAGGTAGGGTGTATCGTGTATGTACGAAAACCCTGCATCACACACACTTGCAGTCTCTCAGAGTCGATCGTAAGTAGTCTAAAAATATTGAGGTAGATCGCCAGCAGTTCAAGTTTGAGCACCCCTGGTCTACAGCAATATTTCCCATCATTTTTTAGTGAGCCATGAATATTACGAGAAAGTGAAAAAATATTTGCACTTCAAGCCTGGAGTCATACTTTGCAGGTAGAGTAGAAAGGTAGGGCAAACAACTTGTTCATTGAATGTCACCATTCAATTTAGGTAGTGAACCCTTGGGAGAGAAGTTAGGTGGAGGTCTCCCCTTCTGCAACGCTGGCATTAGCAAGCCTCCCAAGTCCCTCATATCTATCAGAGCAGACGAAGGGAGAAGTTCCGATCGAAACAGAAGGTTCGTTAGAGGGTGTTGCAAGGGTTGCAAGTAAGCCCCGACACAGGTTCCCTGCGTCTCCTAGACGCCAATTACCGAGTCAAGGGTTAATGGTGGCCCTTTTCTTCGGACCGCTATTCTGACGTCAGCTTCCAGCACTGCCTTTCGCTTGATACTCGTCGCAGCTGGCGTCAGAGGGCCGGAGGTTTAGAATGTTTATCCGTGACTTCAATGTCCATTTGAAACTGGATTGGATTGACAATCCTCCATTTCAGCAAGTTGGTATATTTAAGAGTAGAACTTATTGTTCTTGGATTACTTCAATAATATATATATATATTGTTTTCTGTGAAAATCTGGCTTGAAGGACCAAACAGTATCGGAATCTAACATGCGATCTAGTTCAAATATAATTCGAAATAAGGATACCGAGTTTCAGTTAGTCTCAAAAGATAATGATTTTATTTCCCAACAATGATTGAATTGAATTTTGATGAATAACAAAACAATGGAGTTGGAGCCTGGCTCCAACCTCCTACAACTCCTCATTCGAATCCATGACAGTCTATACATGAATATTTTTTAACACAGAATGTGTTTTTGCGATGACCTACCGAAAAAAAATCGTCACGAAAAAGCGACAGAAAAAACCGTTACGCGCCTTTTATAATGATTTTCACGTGCAACCAAGCCGTTGGTAAGGAAATAGAACTCCCGCAGTGTTCATTGCACAGAAATTGTTCACCATTCGTTGGAAAGCTCTCAATTTATATAGTATTTTTCTTGTAGTTAGATATTTATTTATATAACATTTATAGGGTTTTAGACCAAATTAAATGTCTAACAATTATTTATTTTATTATTGCCAAAGACTCCACATTTATTATTGTTGTTTTTTATTTAACGGATGACTAGCATCGCAAAAACACATTCTGTGTTCCTATGATTTCATACAGAGTATGGAAAAAGAAATAAACCGGGGGGTGCAGGGGGGCGGAGCCCCCCGCCGAGGCGCAAAGCGCCGAGTTTTCATTCACAATCAAAATTTGTCGATTTCGTATTTCAATTTCGTATACAAAAATTTCGTATACATTTCATTCAAAATTTGATTGTCCCGATTGTTCACGCCCAAGCGTATTTTTGTATTCCTCTCGGCATTTGGAGATTTCACCTTTGTTGAACAAATATTCAACCACAAGTGGTATTATTCTTCAACCTATCATCATCAAAGGATGAATTCGTCCTTCTTCAGCCATCTACTCACCATTAAGAAATTTCAATGGATGTTTCCAAAACTTCGCCAAAGTCAATATCGTGGAATCTACTGATAAAGGTAATCTTACTATCGGCGACTCATTACTGTGCGTATCAGGTGGGTACGCACCGCTTCGAAGACTTCGAACTTCTGAAGTCAAATCAGAACAAACCATCTTCTCTATCTGTGCCAAAAATGTGTCTTTCTTCCCTCCCTTGGAGAAGTTAGACAACTCATTGAGATAAACTTCAAGTACCTACCTACTTCAGCTTTAGAAACTCCTCCAGCAACTGTAATACCTGAAAATGTATCTACATATTCAAAATCAAAATAGTTGTAATACCTAGAAGTGCACATATTCCTACAGTTATAAAATTTTAGTATAGGTCTGATAATGTAAAATAGATCTGATTCATGTATTTTTTGTACGAAATAAATATTTTTTTAAATATAAACAAGTGACTTCCTCCGATCGAAATTTCTTGTTTATTCATTTTGGTTCTTCTCATAACATAGTAAAAGTTTTTGATTTTTGTTAATGGTTTTACTCTGCCCAAATTTAACCAACGGCCGTTGATCGTTTCGATGAACCAGTTCCCGTGAGATCACCTAAGTTAAGGGCAGTTAGCCCGAGAGTAAGCTGGATTGGTGACCGCTCGAGGGCGGTATCGTAGGTATTAAATTTTCGGGTTGTCCCGTTGGTGAACCCCGCTCAACTTAAGCTGGTGAGGCAATAAGTAGCCATGAGAGAAATCTCATCTTCCATTTGGGAGTGAGCTGATGACGTCCGTGACCTCTGAAATGGAAGCTGGACGAAAATTCAAACGGTGACGATTTTTAACTTACTTTTTTTCACTACCTAAATTTATTTAAGTTATCACAGTTTCAGGTAGAGATTCCGTCAATTTTACACATAATACGGGTTTTTAGCATAAAACTCATACAACCCTCGTCTCTCAGGGTTGTCACAACTTGTTTATGGGCTCACCTGAAAATATGCAAGTCTTGGATAGAGAAAGTAGTACGTATTCATGAGTGTTTGGAAGTGTTATATAATTATGAAACGAGAAAATTGTAGTATATTGAGTTATTATTGTGGTCATAACCTACCTACTACAAGAAAAAAACCTAAAAAACTGCTGCCCATCTAACAGCGTTTTCTCGGGGAGTATTTACCTAATATTTTCCAGATCCGAATTGAAGACGAAGTGATAATTTCGCATGTAGCCATGACAATGATATTTCACCATAATGTTTTTTTTGTATGATCCCTCAGATTTCCATAAAAACCCAAAACGTGTCCTCAATTAGCCATCAATCGATTTACTCCCAGTCATGACGTCACCTTGTAATTTTTTAAAGGATTGTTGGAAGTTGAAACACATTGTTACAGTTTGAACTCCGAGTGGGTTGGGATTAGAGTATATTTTCACTTCGTACGATCCTCATTTTCACGAATGGAAAGTTCGGTGGACAATTCATGAATTCCCTTCTCACTCAACAATCGAAAAAATTCTTCTCCTCGGAAAGAATCCACTCCGGACTTTAGGCCTATCAAGTCGTGTGTTACCTCTCACCACTCAATCGTCCGCCCGAAAATACGAAAGAAAATGGGGGGTGACGCCATTAAAAACTTGGAACGATCTGCATAAATCGCTGGATAAACACTCCAACCAGTCACCCATTATGACCAACTAATCGCAGAAAACCGCTCGAGATCCCTTCCCTCCACTTCTCCCAAGAATTAGAAAAGTTTTGATTAAAAAGGACTCACTTTAATTTAAAAGAATGGTACACGGGGAACTCCAGTCCTATTTTCTTCGCGCTATTTTTCCATCCTTTGCCTCCCAGCTCAATTTTGGATTCTACGCTAGCAGCGAGGTGTCGTTTTTTTAATAAAAATGAATATATATTAAGTGTTCGGAGGGGGAAAAACTCGAAGAAATGAAGGAAATCCTTTTCTTTCTTTTTTGGAGATTATGAGCTTTGGTAACAAGTTTTTTTTTTCCGCTCTTCTCTCTTTTTAGTTACTGAGTTTTTTCCTACCTTTTTAAAACTCATTTAAAAATAAACAATCCAATTTGGTGAAGAGTATATTTACTTGTGCTTCCAAAACATGGTTACTTGGTTTGTATCAGTATGTTCAAATCAAGAGCGCAACAACGTAGTTATTCTATTAAACCTTGGTTACTCTCATCGTTCCTCACTCCTATGCGATGCGGTCCTATAATTATTTTCTAACCAAATGAAATATAATATTTGAGGACTTTTTTTGTGTTCCGTTTCGGAAGACATATATGTCGATTATCGGTCCGGACGCTCAAACATTTTTTTTCCAGGATTTTTTAAATAGACTTAATTCCGGAAATTTCAAAAAAATCTAAATCCGATGTGTAGGTGTGCTCCAAATTTGGTTTCACTAGTCCTGGGGCGTGCTCGGAAGCGCTTTAGAAGGTATGACGCACAGGCTTTTTATTTATTTCGCTTTTTTTTGGCTTTTTTTATTTTAATTTTTATTTTATTTTTTTACGCTTTTTAATTATTTTATTTTATTTTATTTATTTATTTTTTTACACGGGCTAGTCAGCTCAATAAGAAAAACGATAATTGAAAAAATAAATTACAACAGTTATGTTGAACATGTAGAGACCACGAAGTCATGAAAAACTCGCACTACCTATTTATAATACCTCTTCACTTGCGCGGGAACAGGAGATAGAACTAGGTACGTCCATTATATTAAGTAGTTATTTGACTGTATGAATTATCAACTCACATTTCAATAAAGAACGACCTTTCTTTTTTTTTTCTTGAACATCCGCGTAAATCTCGGCATTTTCGATTAAAAACCATCACCACAACACGAACGCAAAAACAAGACGAGCTAAAAAGCCAAATAAACACCTTCACACAGGCTATCAATCTTTGAGGTTTAGATGCTATGAATGAATGAATGAATGATAGCATGTTTTTATTGTCAATGATAGTGCAACAATCAGTTTTAACATGGTGGAGGCTTTGATAATTCTATCTACAGCTGGAGTTCACCGTAATTAGATAAACAACAATAATACAATTTATTACACAATCAGTAACCAATAATAACTGCAATAAATGATGAATAGCAACAGTACAATATTACAATAATAACCAGTAATACTTGGTAACTTTATTATAATATATTAGAATAGTATTAATATTTTATAACAACATTCCCTTAAACATTAAAAACATTATGACCATCGTATATAGGTTAGTAAATGGTAAGTTATTTTTATAATATAAAAATAACTTACCATTTACTAACCTATATACGATGGTCATAATGTTTTTAATGTTTAAGGGAATGTTGTTATAAAATATTAATACTATTCTAATATATTAATATATTAATTTATTAATATATTTATTAATTTATTTATTTAAATTAATATTTATTAATTTAATAATATAATTTAATTATAATTAAGAAAAACAGAACGAAAAAAAGGTACATATGTTTAGCTGTATAATTTGTAATGATGGAACATAATATATTATATTATGTTCCATCATTACAAATTATACAGCTAAACATATGTACCTTTTTTCGTTCTGTTTTTCTTAATTATAATTAAATTCAGCAACCAGCTTCCTTCTATAGTTCCAGGCCGCCTTGACAAATCTGCAGAGTGCAACCCATTCTCTTCCGTTTAGTATTTCGATGATATCCTGTCTTGTGAGAGTAGATGCTCCTAGATAGGTTCTTCTGAAGCACGCCAATATTGGGCACTTAGGTTTACATGCTAAATTCTATTCGATATATCGACAGTGAACTTGCAAAACCATGTAAGTCGTTTTCCAGAAATTTTACAGAAAACGAGAAAAACTTGCTTCAATGTGGACTTGAAACGTTGGTTCATATTTGTTGCTTTTGACGCATAGAAAAGAGATAGTCGAGTTTTTGCCAGTTTGGGTCCGTTTGATGGATCAAGGGGGTCTCATTCTATCCAAATGGCTAAAGTCGTTTTCCAGAAATTTTACAGGAAACGAGAAAAACTTGCTTCAAAGTGGACTTAACACGTTGGTTCATATTTGTTGCTTTTGACGCATAGAGAAGAGATAGTCGAGTTTTTGCCAGTTTGGCTCCGTTTGATGGATCAAGGGGGTCTCATTCTATCCAAATAGCTAAAGTCGTTTTCCAGAAATTTTACAGGAAACGAGAAAAACTTGCTTCAAAGTGGACTTAACACGATGGTTCATATTTGTTGCTTTTGACGCATAGAGAAGAGATAGTCGAGTTTTTGCCAGTTTGGGTCCGTTTGATGGATCGAGGGGGTCTCATTCTATCCAAATAGCTAATAACCTTATTTTTGAAAAAATCGGACTTACATGGTTTTGCAAGTTCACTGTCGATTTATCGATGTTGAACTATCGAGAGTTGATATCGCAATTCCATTGGTTGGCAACATCCAGGAACAGTCATTCAAATTTCGATTAACCTGACCGCCCTAACTCGGCAGCGCGTGTTCTTCTTCATAGGTACTTCTCTCCTGTAAAATTTCGTTTTTGAGCTTATTTGTTCCTTTTTCTCAGAAAATACTCATCCGATCGGAACCAAATTTTTAGAGGATGTTCTTCTGGTATGTACCTTTAATTATGATAGAAGGTTTCGTGGAATAACGCCCCGGAGCTCGAATATGAGTGTGTGAAAATTCAAAGTATCACTAAAATTCTTCATACATTTTTTCCGTGGACATCATAAAAACTTTGTTAGCCATATTTTAGCTTCACTAAGTATACTGATGGCGCTGTCGAAATGTCATATCAATAGCTTGAGTATTCTGAGAGGATAAGGAATATTCAAATCGAAAATTTAGGTTTAGAACAGCTCACGTTTGGAGATTAAAATGTTTTTTTTTGGTTGGTCGTACTGAGTTCATATTTTCACCATCTTACCAAAATATTTTGCAGATTAGTTCCTGAAACTTCCTGAAGTATTTTTTTTAGTATTTACTTCCTGAAACTCAAAATCAGACGAACCATTAGAAAGATATACCTAGCAAATAAACCAAAACTGCTGCCACAGCGCGGAATTTACAAATGTGTCCCCTTAATGAAGACAAAAATATTAATGGAAAAAAAGGCGTAACCTGGTGAGCATTTGGGGGCTGGTGTTTTGTAATCGTATCTCATAAAGTGCTTCAAAAATCCAATTTACTAGTAAAGTTGACACTCCATAACAACACCGAATTCACTGCAGTAAATCTGCGTATAAAAAAATGATTAAATGGCGTGAAAGCGGAAGGGCGCATGAAATATCGAGAGGGTCAGTCTCCCCCGAAAAAACTACCGTTTCCCTTATAAGTGAATTTACTGCACACATAAATTTTTATACGTACACACATTGCTAAAGGCTAATAAAAACTCTTTCAAGGGAGAAGGAGAGGAAAAAAAGATAGCCAAGTAGAACCGTCCAGTACCAGATTAAACACGCCAAAAAAACTTGTTTAAAAAAGTCGGCAAAAAAGGGGGCGAAAATACACAGGAAAAACTGGGAATTTCCCTAGCCCCTTTCTCGAGCTTTTCTGTCAACCGCTGGAGGGTTTGGTCCTCCCCAGACTATATTTATGGGTTTAGATGATCTTTAATAATGAAACAAGAGAGGAGAGTACAGTAGTGTGTGTGGGGAAGGGAACTCCCCTCTCAAGAGGGTCGCAAAACCGTTCGTTAACTACCGAATTTACAAATTGCCCCCCATAAAAACAAGTTGCCTCATTTGAGTTTTTTTCTCTTTTAGAGTATTTTTGCTTTCCCTCTTTTTTTTGAACCTGGGGTGGAAGTTTCTTTCACGTAACGAGGACAGGTGCCTATTCAAATTGCACTTTAGTAGGGTGAGATATTCAATGATGAGGCGTAATTGATTTAGATCGGTTATCACCAGGTTAAGTTAAAACAAAATACCTATAGTATTAAATATATAAGAATAGTTATCTTAACTTTTTTTAGCGAATTTTCAAAAAAAAAATAAAAAAAAGAAAATAAGAAAATTATGGAAAATTTCGAAAACTTTCTTCATCCGGGAAGAAAGGAAAGAAAGAAACGGGAATCCTTCAAATAACAACAACGTTTTTATTCAATTTCACAGTCATCCACAGTATTGCAGACGTAAAAGTACGATTCTTGGACTTGAAGAGAAAATCTTCTTTGGGTTTCGTGTACTCGGTCTTCCCTCATAGCTTTTTCTGTGCCTTCAGTCGATGGGAAGCGGCAGTGGAGCACCATCTTCCAGCCCCGGGAATCCTTTGTTGAACGTTCTACAACGTTTTTAGAAGTGTGTATATAAATGTGTATATAAATATACGTCTTCATATGGCTAATTCCTGACGATTATTTGAGCTAGGTAGCACCTAAATCTCGAAATTTTTGCCGAAATTTCCGTAGTATAGGTAGGATGAGTTCGTTGGCCAGAGTTTTTGCATCACAGTAAGGGGTCCAAAGTCCCAAAAATAGGGTTCAAAATCATAATTGCATTCTATGGGACGTCCCATTGGATAAGCGGTAGATCAATGTAATCCAGTTGGTAAGCGATACAAGTATTTAGCATTTTAGGCAAGAAATAGTGGTCTCCCCCCCTCTCACCCTTATACATCCGCCATAACATTTCTAGCGGCATGATAGCATCGAATTTGAAGAGCTTTTGAATATCCATGATCTACGATACCCAACATGCAAATTCGAGTTCAACCCCTCACCCCCTCCACCAATAGTGCCAGACTGGCGGAAATACGTCGTAATGTTTAACTTTCATGTATTAGTTTTGGTAGGCAGTCCGACGAGGTTCACATCCAAATTCAAGGTGAAACACACAAAAAAAAAAACACGATATATGCAATTTATGGTGCCCTATCACCATGGTGGCACCACTATTAGTTCCATGGTGGTACAGAGAATAATTTATGAAAATCCGAACGTACAATGAGAATTTTCCCCAATTTCAAAGCTTGGGTACAATTAGTAAGCAGTAAAGGAGCCGGAATATTTGAAAATCGGATATTTTGTGAATATTATCCCCCAACTCGCCCCCTCCCAATGCTAATTTTGATATTCTGGTGAAATAGTGTGCAATTTGGAAGATTTTTGAGTCAAATAAAAAAGAAACACGAAAATCGGTTGAAAACTAAGGCCTTTGCAGACGACACAAGATTATGTCACGCACACACATAGTACACCTACACACACACAGACATTTACCTATGGTTTTTTTTGGCAGATTTGGATTCGGAATGGTCCAAACTGGATTAGTGTGTCATCATTTTTTTTTCTGCTGCTTGTTGTCCAACTTTACCCCAGATCGATCGCATAAGGACGCACAAGTCTTACTGTGGGACGTCTTAAAAATGGACAAGAAGAATGGACAGAATATATACCTTGATGTATATTACAGTATATTAAATAGTTCAGTATATCAATTTCATAGTCATCACTGTCATAATCATTCGGATTCAGCTCAAAATTTCTGATATAAGTACAATTCCAGAAATGAAAAATTGTGAAAAAATTGTAAATTAATGAACAAACATTAAGTACATTTATATAATGAAAACGTGTTTATTCGTTGAGCCTAAAAGTGCAATAGCCGAGTGGGTACTCTATGAATTCGTGGACACAAAGAGAATTTGAATGTGGACTCTTAACATCTTCAAAACATGCTCAGTGCATACAGCATGGTACTATGGTTTACTGAAAATAGGAAATAACAATTTACGTATGAGTACTTAATGTGTTAGGGGTGACAAAAAGAGCATTTTTTCATATTTTACTTTAAATTTTCAAACAAGAGGTTGATGGTATGATTTCAATGTTTCGTCTTACGTGCCACACCTTGAAGGTTGACATAATATTTCGATTTTCTAACCCATTGCTTCAGATTCTTTTGAAAATTCGCCAATTAACTCATACTGCAAGAATGGACTATTTTAATTTTTGATATAACTTAGCTCTGCCTTACAGGGGTTCGAAGGAACATAAATGTGTCATGGGAAGTAAGGGTCTTGCCCACCGAGGCGAGTTGAGCTGTGAATCATTAGGACATTTTAGGACAAGCTCCCAAAAGATAGATGAGGTTTAGTAGTTGGGGTCTTGCCCATCAGGGCAAGTTGTGGCCTGGATAAGTAAAGGTATTTTATTTCTAACTCACTGATGGTAGATAGGAACTACGCTACCAAGGAGAGCTAGGGTCTAGCCCACTAGGGCAAGTTGTGGTCTGGATAAGTTAAGGAACTTTAGGTCTAGCTAATGGAGGGTAGATGGGGTCTAGCCTACCAAGGAGAGCTGAGGTCTTGCCTTTCAGGGCAAGTTGAGTTCTGAACCAGTTAAAAAATTTAAGGTCTTGCTCACAGAATTATCTTATTAGGTATTGCGTATTAAGGCTTATTAGGGAGATACCCACTGAGGCAAATTCGGATCTAGACCAAACAGAGAGCTTTATGAAAGTCGGAAAAAACGCTATCTGAAGCAAATTGAGGATGGTTGAACCGCATTTTTCTTTCTTGAGTGATTTCAACTTTATGGTGTAGTTTAACGCAGTTAATCTAAAAATCTTCCACGAGTTCTTTTGTCACCGAGCTTTAGATTTTTTCCTCTATTTTTTGTGGTGTATTTTATTAATAATTAATGCCCGCCCCCTCTTAGCATCCTATCTCGGGCCGAGGACCCGGGGCGGCGCCTTGAAACGGTTTTTACCTCATTTAGAAGTTTGGAAGTGACTTTTGAGAAGGCATCAATCATACAAGGCCCCTCTTCTCCCGTTTCCCTTGGGGAATAGCTCTTCGGCGAACTTTTCGGTTAAGAAACCATCACGGGGTAAAGCTCATCACCATAGCAGAAATTCCAGATTTACCGCGAGAAAATGACTAAACTGTAATCCTAGCAGAGTCTCCACAAAATATTTTTACAGGAATTTTCATACTGATTACAGAAAAAAAATCATTCTAATGCGCAATTGATCTATTTGGCTAATTAATATTTTTTAATTCATGATAAATCAAGGAGCATTAATAATGACTCTGTTCAAAGAGTTTATTCCGAAGTTTTACAAAGTTTAATTTAATAACATTACCTAATGATACCTATACTTTCATAATCTTTACCATTCATTTGCACTCCTGATTTTTGCTGAAGCTACGTGATTGATCGGATTTTCATAAAGACGGTACCGAATTTCGAACCTACATTCTGTTGTTTATGAATTAAAGTACCAACCATATCCATTAAATACGCTATTAAATATCTTGAAAGAGAATTGTCAGGTTCGAATGAATCTTTCATAGATAATGATTGATGAGTAGAATATCTCGCGGTACTTGAGTATTAAACGGAGGCCACCTAACCTATAGAAATATTTCGTACCGGATACCAAAAATAACTACATAATTGGAAGGAACACACTTTAATAGATTTACAGGTGAAGTTTAGAATTAATCCGATCTGATGTGACTGTGGCGATCTGATGTGACTGCTAGCGGCGGCGACGCTTTCAACTCCATCCTGACCGACATTGCTGCGTTCTGGGTTGCACAACGTCAGAACCAGGGGTCGGATTAATTCTAAACTTCACCTTTAAATCTATTAGAGTGTGTTCTTTCCAATTATGTAGTTATTTTTGGTATCCGGTGCGAAATATTTCTATAGGTTAGGTGGCCTCCGTTTAATACTCAAGTACCTATCTCGCAACATAAGTTGACTCCGATACAAACCTCGGTTAAATATCAATGCAACTCCAAAACCAGTGGAACGTTGTGTTCAGAATGAGCCGAGACTAAGAGGATAGTTTTAGCATGGAACATGCTTTAGCCTTAGATTAACTACCCGAAAACCGTCACGCGGAAGGGGAGAGGAGGGTCTTCACCCGTCTACCCCATCCCTACTCCGCCGAAAAGCGCAGCTAAAGCATGTTCCATGTTTCTTGGATTTTATCGGAAGGCTCTAAGCAGTAAGCACCCTGGCGAGTTTTTCTTCTTGAAGTATAAGTCGTATTATTGAGTGCGTATTAACATTGAACTGGAATGTCATACCTCAAGTCCTCGAGATTGAAAGGAACTCACCTGAAACAAAAATTATATTCATAAATATCCAGGTTGAGATCTCACTTATGTCTATCGTGACAATGGATCAAACATGAAATAGGAAAAATGTGATATAAAATCATTCAGGATAGTGAACAAGTATCAAACGTGCCTCGGAAACTTGAAGTCATAACACTTATCTACTGAATGTACAATATGTACACTTTCAGACTACCTGATGTGTCTCTGACTCAACTTGACTGACAATTACAACTCGATTATCGTTATTGGTTAAGTTATATTTTCGTGGAAACAGACAACGTTCTACTCAACTCCGTTTTTCCTCAAATGGTTTTCCACAACCTCATCGCGAGTGATCTTTTTCTTAAAGTTACAGGGTCTGAAATAACTGCTACAGTAACTTGAGGCAATTGATGAAATACATTGTTGGAAGGCCTCAGGTAAACCAAACTTGTTATGGAAGAGGTGGCCAGACAGGTAGCTCGGAGGGTACCTGCCCCCTTCAAGGAATTAATCGATTTCCTATTCACCTTATCAAGATAATTTTATGTTTAGTTAGCCTTCGTCAATAATGGTTTGATTTTATTGGGGTTGGTTTGAATGCTCATGGCAATGATATAGAATTATGGGCTGGACATGATTTACCTCATAACACTTAATAATAAAGATACACAAAATTTTCATCGACATTGAAGAGGAATGTCAAAAAACTACCATTACAGCTTCATTCATTTATGAATTCCGAGCACATTTTCGTTTTCCAATTGGAAAAAAGTTCATAACTTTCGGAAAAGTCTTTAAAACTTTTGACCCTCCACTAATGCCATCTATTTTTTGAGATTCACAATAAGTGGCCGTCCACCATAGCCTTAAGTTGTTAGGGACTAACTGGCTAGTGGTCTAACTAGCACCAAGTCACCCCTGTTGGTCGCCTGAGTCATGAAGGGGTTAACTATCTCTCCCTCAAGGTTTGGACCCTGCCAGATCCATACAAGCTACATGAAGCCGAGGTTTCTGCTTGGGCGTGGTTGCTGTATGGAGAATGCTGCAGGTTTAGCATGGACTGGTGGGTCTCCTCTCTTGGTGGCTCTTCTCAGGCGAACTTCAGAACATTCTCACGTGATGGGAATAGCTCCTTGAACTCGGATAGGGCAGTACTAACCCCATTCAGGATAGAAAGGTTCGATATGGAATCGATATAGATGTTATATAGCAATTGATTTATAAGTTCTACACTTTTTCCAATAATAAGTTCTTCGTTGTGTCCTGCCATCCCCTTTGCTAGGTATACTTCAGCTTACCTTATTCAATTATTAAAAGTAGTTCCAGATTCTGAATTCAAGATGAACTCTGGATATTGGATTCTTATAAGATGTTTCAAGTTATAAGATTTTTTCTCATATCAGACTTTATTATGTTTTACTATAGTATACGTTAGGGTGCGTATGTACTTGTACATTGCGACGTGGCTAAAAAACAGCGAACTTCGTTACAGAGTCGTTTGAAACTCGATAGTAGGATTAGAGAATTGAATTTTACCGGAAAAAAATGAGGAGGAAACCCGAGCTTGTTGGTCAAAGAGAACACGTTTCTGAACTAAATCTTTTCTCTCTTTCTTTTCAATTCTACTCTTTGAAGAAAAAATGTAGGCCACTCGAGTATTAATTTAATGAAGGCTTCCGTATCTTTCGTCTTCAACTGGGTTTCAAGCCATGCAAGGTACCGCCATTTTCTCCTTTGAGTCCTCCTTTAAAAAAACGGAAAAAGGTAGGTCTTTAATTTTCCAGTAGAAGACAGAAAGAGATGGAATGGAGTGGAAAGGGGGAGCAAGGTGTATAAGCCCGCCTTAAGAAAGCATTGAGAAACCGTACCCATCTTATCAAAGAAATACCCATCCTTTCGCCGCGCAGAAGATGTCTTACTTCAAAACGAAATAGAAGCCAAATTTTTTTTTTTGAAAATTTTCAAAATTGAAATTAAGGTTAGATCTGGAATAATTATTCTTTCGTCTCACGACGTTACTCACTTCGGAAGCACAGAGAACAGAGAGAGAGTACTACAGAGAGAGTACTACAGTGATTGAAGAAGCTTGAAAAAATGTTTACTAGTAAGCAATGTAAACAATCGATTTACAGGGACACAGGAACATAAACCAGTTGCATCAGTACAAAAATGTTGATAATATTGAATACGTTAGCCGAAAACTTTGAGAGTTTTACGTTTCATCACGCCCAGAAATGGAGGACATGAACTTTGGCCTAAAATCTGCTTAATTTTCTTGATTGGATTCAGGAAACGAATTCATGGACTGAAGTGACAGTCCCATGACTCCATCAGCTGGTATGATGGAAAATCATTTTTATAGAATATCATAGTTTATAGAGGTATTCGGGTATTCCTGATACCAACATTCCGTGATCGAACATCACCTTGATGTTCTCTTTTCAGTGAGGGCTTGGTGGTAAAAAGCTGTGAAGTATTACAAGCCGGAATGGTACAAGAAGAACTGGACAATGTGACGATCAGTGAGGACCCTGAAATTATACCAGAGTATCCAGACTCTGCAACTTTCCATGTTCTTGAGACGTGAGTGAGGCAATGTGGCTGAATGACAAGCAAAATGAGAGTCAGAAGATGCTACCAAAACTTCTTTATCACCTTTTGGACACAATCAGAGAAAATCCCGCGTAATGGCACTGACATTTCAGGTTTTGGCACACCTCGGCATGGTAAGTACCAAATCACTTAAGAGTATCAAATACTTCCATCGCTTCTTCATCTTAAACGTTATGTTTATGCAGAGATTATATAGTATCCAGCTTGTTGAGAACAAAGGCACACTCACCCGGATGAGTAATACCTGGTTTATTATTAAGGGAACTCGATATACGCAACACATGAGCTGAGAACAAAGAGATTTCATTATCCGCCATCAATACTTCACCTTGCAGAAGTGGTTGCTAAAGAATTGGCCTCTACAGACAGACAATAAAGTTATGCTAAGATGCTAAATTTTGAAACCACCTTTAGAAAGAGACTCACACAAAATGAGGTTTCCTGTTAAATTGAAGTTTCGCCACGGTTTTGATAATACATACATAATAATACATACATATTGATAATACATACATATTATGTACTCGTACATTGGGCTCTACACTGGGGTGTTCTCATGATTTTATTTTTTTTAATTTTTAATCGAAAGTAGACTTCATTCTGATAATTTTGACACCAGCCGTTCTCTTTTTGGATGAGTAGATCTTTTTCTATGAACCCATAACCATAACTATGAATATTGAACATAACTTATGAAGACCATAACTATGAATATTGACTAGGATTGATCGTAGACTGACATGTACGGAACCAAAGTTGATCGAAAAACTACAAATTGCAAAATGCGAATTTGTTTTACTTGCTGCAAGCAAATTTTCCCGTTGAGATCGCGAGGAAGCAAAAATTAACTAGAGCACCTTAAATGTAAGGGAAGTAAAATATTAAAAAGTAAGACTTTTGAATGATTGGTGGTTGAGAGAAAGAAACCAACAAGGGAAGACCCTTGTACTTATAAGTTCTCTTGGAAATATCCACTACTCGAGTTTCGAGAGGCAGGATCATCTTGCGGGGAAAATAATGAACTCGGTGGGTCGTAGAAGGAAGTTGGCAAAGAGGTACCTCCAGTCTTGAGCTCTCTTTGAGGAGTGAAAAGAAAAAAACATGAAAGGATCCATTAACTAGAAACCGTTAGGCAGTCTTGTAATGGAGAGGTTTGGGGCAATTTTTCTTCAAGAAAACCGCATCGTATTACTTTTTCGGTTTTAGTTACTCATCATTTACGAGATTGAAACATTACTATGAACGAAAATTGTGGGTTTTCGATGCATTAGGATGGAAGGCACAGGTGTACATCCTTATCATAATCTCACCCTGTATTTCTGTATTATTCAGGTGTACATAAACTATAAATTCTCCACATTTTCTCCCAGTGAAACAACTGAAAAACTTCATAAATAATACTTTATATCTTGGTATTATCTAGTATTCTGACATAATGTTTCAGACATCCAACTTCTCATAGAATAATTCGATTTTTGACAAAATTTCGAAGTTTTGAGGAGTCAGTATTACTGCTTGCCCAACTTGGCGGACTTCTATTGAAATGTCGATTTCTCTCGATGGTCTAGATATAATATATAATATGATTTCCTTAGAGTATGAGTCCTTAGGAGTGCTTAATATTTGAGGAGAAGTAGATGCACAAACGAAAAACATCTGCCAAGTGGGTGTGTCACAAAGGATTCGTAATGCGATTGTGTAGATGATGCGATGCATAGTAGAAATTAATCACAAAACAGTACCCACAGAGGAAACCCTACCCACTACCTTCATAGAGAATCATCTTCACACCAACCAACACAATCTCAGAAAATTTCATCGAATTCGGGTTGTGCGCAAAGAAATGAAATGGGAATGATTTTGACAAGGGACCGTTTGATCATCCTTGGAAATGTCTGCAAATTCCGGTGACAAATGTTTTTTCTGATTCAAGGTTTTTACATCCACGCATGTGCAGAGACCACTGTCGATCCGAGAGCGAATATCTTCTCTCCAATCCGCACAATGCTTCAGAATTTAATTGAAATACACGTTTTCCCTGTTATGAGGACTTCATAACACATACACTAAACCAAAAATGTTCGAAACGAAAACGAGAGTGAATATTTTTCTTCCAACCTTGAAGAGTGAAAGCAATGCATCTGCTACATTGGTAGACTCCGAAGCAAAAATCTAATCGTCTCGCTAGTATTTATCCAGTGAAAGTTTCACATAGAATACACGATGTAATCAAGTGCTTATTTCATGATAACAAAGTTCAGTCACGTAAAATATGAGATTAAAGGCGCTTCTACAACAAGAGCGAAGATATCTTGGAGGAATCGATGGATTCAATATTCTTGAACAAGCTGGGCTGAGCAAAGGGTAGCTTGCTTATGGGATTTCATTTTGCCTCGAAAAGGGATATGAAACGCCGGCGAGTTCCGGTCGTAAAAATCCGACCAGTAATAAAGTTAAATAGATTCATTCCGGAGGGAGCGGTATTATGGGAACATGATGATAATTTTCGAATAAAAGCGGCAACGTTGGTTTGAATTTTTTATTTCGAGCGATTTCTCAAGAAGCCGGAGTTCTGAGTCGTGTGCTATACATAATACATCTTTACTACAGACAGGACTTCAATAAACAATGCCTTGTATCATCGAAGAAGGCACAATATGGTATGTTTGAACTTGAATTATGATTCATGAGAGGTTTGTAAATCATGAGTCTACAATGTGCCAGTATTCTCATAACTCTCAACACCCACTTGTTTTGTTCAATAATTTAATCAAGTGGATATCAATAAAATATATTTTCAAGCTTCAGTCACAGTGTTTACACCCCATTCCACAAAGATCCAACCATTCCTGTAGCGACTTGGGCCAAGTATTGGGCAATGGAAGCGAGAATTGCGACGATTTTTCAGAACCTCACTGCTCTACTTAGCACCAGCAAAGTAGCTGCTTAGCTGCTCCTCGGGCGCCAGTAAAATTTGGTTTCTGCATTAAAAACGCTGCAAATTCTTACACAGTATGTATCATCTTATCAAAGGAGCTCAACATGTAGTTGATACTTGGTAGTACTGGGGCTGGTGTAAAAATTCGGTGCCAAGCCAAGCAGATAGCAGGTGCCTTGTCATCCAGCGGCTGGGATGTTGAAAGGGAGAGATTATACCACATGCCAAGTGACCAGGGCAAGAAGCCTGACATTGTTGCCGTCAAGCCCGACAGGTCTTGCATTATCCTGGATGTCCAGGTTGTTAATGGCAGCATGGACATGGAGCAGACCTGGCGGGCTAAGATAAGAAAGTATGATAGAGATGATTTACGGCAAGCAGTGTCAGAGCTAAAAGGAGTGGCACCCAACAACATCAGGGTGATGGCTGCGACCTTGTCGTGGCGCGGAGTGTGGTGCGGGAAAAGTGCCACGGAGTTGCGCGAGTTGGGCATCTCAGTAGGTGTACTCCGTGGTGTCACCCGCCGCGTACTGCTCGGCTCATATTTAAACTGGTGGTCATTTTATAGAGGCACTTCCCTTCATCCCTCTCTCCCACCCCCACCTTCCTCATCATCCCTCATCCCTAGGGCCGGCGTCGGGTGAGTCCTGGGCGTCCTCCCCATTATATTTGATTTATTCATTTATTTCGTTTTATGGCGTGCCCCCTCCGTCACAAAAGACATTTTGTCTTTGAGGGGAGATTAAAAAAAAAAAAAAAATGAATAGCTAGGAATAAAGAAATTCAACATTTGGAGCAGATGAGGGGTGATGATCGAATTGTGACATAGTTAGGCAGCAATGTGACATAGTGCCTACAGAAGCACCAATCTGCCTCTTACGTGACGACCGTGGCATGAGATCTTCCCATTAGAGAAAGTACTTGTGGGCAACGAAATTAAGGAATTTCCTTTAAACCCCCCTCCTACCCAATCGAGTCCCTGCAGTTCGCGTAATAGATGGTCCACGTATTTTAAACAGGAGCAATTGAAACAGCTGATGAAGTCACACGAAGATTTTTTCTTAAATCCGAGCGTTATCACTGGCACATTAAATGTGCCAAATTTTGTCCTATTTTAATATGACAAATTTTGTCATATTACGATTCAGTAATGGAGGATCGAATGAATGGATCAAATGATATATTTTCCATAAGATATCGATACTTCCGAAATATCGGATAAAATAAAATCGTTGTTTTGATACATCGGACAATCTACTTGGAAAACCTTGTAGGTAGATGAATTAAAACGTTTTAAAACAATACAAACGTCATTCAGGAAGGCATTTATCGACATATCGGACGATCTACCAGGAAAAACTGATCGTAATAAGGAGGTAGATGAATTAAAACGTTAAAAAACAAACCTTCTTTCGGGCAAAAATGAGGAAATTTTAGTTATTGTTGGTTTTTTAGATCAAAACTAAAGTTATGATTAGATTGTCTCAGGTGATTTGCAAAAGCAGAATCACTTTTGTTATCCCCGAAATCCTTCTCATGCTCATTTACTCTTCCACTATATTTCCTACCACTTTGACCACAACACTCAAGCCCACAAGAACATTAAATGTTAGAAACATTAAATGTTAAACCTCAAATTTTGAGGTCTTAAACCCATATTTTTATAAAGCCGTATGGGTTTACAGCTTACAAACCCATATTTTTATTTATATTGAAATTTTGATGTCTTTGCTTTGGCACATAAACTGAAAAATCGTCACGAAAACTTGCTCACGCGACCAATAAACACTGTGATGCGTAGAGAACAATCAACTGTTTTCTTATTTTGATGCTTGGTACATGAACTAACAACCTTACTTCACTACCTTGTTGTGTAGTGGTTGATATGAAAATGTCCCAATATGTTGCAGACTCGTATGCAAGCATTTATAATCTAACCATCTAGGTAGCATTTTCTCAAAAATGTGGACATCTTGCTGTACGATTAGAACTCTTTGTGAACAAAATGAGAGGAGGGTACCAGAAATCAAGGCTATGTCCTTTCTTGTACAACTCACAAAGTGTATCAAATTGAAAATTTTCAGAGGGTCTTTCTTCCATCTGAAAAGAACATTTGAAATTTTTAATGGATCACGAATTAGTTGACTTTTTCTCATACTTTTCCATTTGATATTTAATTTTTGTTTGTTGAAAACAAGTCAAGTTAATATATCGATATTGACCGATAATATCGGTTCTCTACATCGATATATGTGCATATTCATAAATCAATATACCGTTGCCTTTCCTACACCAATAATTAACCGAATGTCAGCTGGTCATCAAAATGTATCCCATTACTAACCTACAATGGGTGAGGCAAAAAAGGTAGGTACAAAATGCCGAGGCACTTTTCGTTTTTAAGTAATATCAGAGATGACACTGAACCTAATATTTTCCCTCCATCGAACAGACCGTAAATTTTCGAATCTATTTTGGTTTATTCAATTTGACATGGATATGTCTTAGTTCTGGGGGTCATTCCAAAATTTTCGACACACAAAACAATGCAACGTTTTTTTTCTGATGCTGGTGAACACAGGAAGCTGAAATTTGAGAGGCAGGGTCAATCGATATAGACTTCTATACATCATCAAAGTTGATGATCACTGATCAGCTGAGTAAGCTCCAAGGCCATTTCCTCTCCTGTTGAACGCAGGAACCTGAAATTTGAGAGGGCGGGTCAATGGAAAATGTGAAGGCGCCTGAGTAGTCACTGATCAGCTGATTGAGCTCATCATTTAAATTGCCATCATAAGACATATCCAGATCTGCATGCAGTGTAGATACTCGTTTTTTTAATTAAATTTTATAAAAGTCAAGTACGCTCTTTGAAGTGGTATCCAATAGATCAGAGGGAGGTTGTGGTATCTCTACACTACTGAATCCAAGTTACCATGCAGCTCAACTACAACTAAGTTTTGTCTTGTTGTAATTGGTGTGAAACTAAGTTGAACTTCGTAAATAGGATCATGAAGTCTACATTGCTACGGATGAGTGCACTAATCATAATTTCCTTCGAGGCTCTCAATATGATTTACCCCACGCGGAAAGTTACCATATCTGGTACACAACGACAAAGTTTGTCGACTAGTTATACCTTGGGGTCCTCGGGTTAGGTATTAATTTAGATGAAGCGATGACACCTGAATTTATAAGGGTTTGAGAAGGGAAGGTAAAACGTTGCAGCCGACAACTTTAAAGGACCAACAGCGTGTAAACCCTCAATTACCGGAGGTGAGGGTAATACCTCACTTTAATGAACGGAGTTGGATGGAGCTGTGAATCGGTTAGTATATACCCCCTTCAATACACCAAAACTCTTCAAAACTGTTCTGCGCGAATTTTCGCATTAATTTTCCAGTTCTGTGATTACAGTAATTTATACTACGGTAATTTTCCTGCAACAAAACATGAATACCTAAAATTTCCGGCTTTAAATAAGTACCTATATCTTTTTGAAAAGCTTCGTGTTCAATTGTCTAAATGTACAACTGAACGTAAAATCGAACACAAATCCCGGACAGAACCAACGTTTTTCATCAAGTACCTATCGAGAAGCAATTTTTTTTCTATTTTGGTACGATTTTGAGTTTCCTATCATGGCGATGTTCAGTGACTTGTAACGATTGAGAGAAAGCGAAGTATAATACAATTTTCTCTATCTAAACTAACCTTTCGAGAGAAAAACAGTTATAATTTTCACACCGCGCATGTTACTCTTCCTAGATCCTTCTTCTCCAATAAACCCAGTTTAAATTTATTATTTTTAGTTTAATTGATTATAGAATTCCCACAAGTGGTGACCCCAGGTAATTTTTGTGCACGCGAAATCAGTCAGTTATTATGGCAGAAGGCGGTAATTTTCCACCAACTCCGCGACCTACCGATCAAAAAATATCTACGATGAGAAAATTTCCGTTATTTGTATCGGCCCGATGTGGCGAAATAAAGTTTCAATCTGGTTTCTTCGAGTAGAAGCTCAATTTTTAACGCCAAGTGCTTTGCTGAAACTCGCAGATACAATAATTCTGCAGGCCGGCCTGGAATCAGACGTAGCCGATCGAATCTCGGACTTCTTTTCAAAACCATTGTCCAAAACGCCGTACAACGACATGAAAGCTTGCATCATCATTGAGTTCGAAGAATCAGAGGGGCGTAAGGTTAACTTTTATCAGAATTAGAGTTGGGTGATGGAAAACCATCAGGTCTACTCCGAAAAATGTGCTCACTCACGGGAACAAATCTCTGACTTAAGAAGTTATTTTTTCACTTAAAACGAAGTTTTAATTTTTTCGTTGGTTTCTGATTTTTTTCTGTTTTCTGGTAGCAGCGCACAATTTGGCACCACTCCCACATTCGAAGTTCCTCCTTAAAACCTCCAGGAAGCACTGTTCTTAATGACATAAGTCATGTGGCTCAACAAAAAAATCGCGAAAAAGTACATGAGTCCACAAAATAACCTCAAAACAGCTGTCAATTTTGAAAACTTGATCACGCTCTCAGCCTCCGCCTTCCATTCGCCATTGTTCTCCAAACTATACTCGTTCTCTATCGATTTCACAAACTTTTCTCTCGAGCGGGTGAATCATAGAACATTGAAGATATTTGCGTTCTTCGAGAAAACTGGAGCAACGATGCCCCTACTATATTGAGTGCCGAAGATTAGACTTCGAGGACTCGAATTTTCGCTCTAGGTAGTTCACGTGACGCCACAAGCCCATTTTAAAATCCTTAAGAAACCCTATCCGTATGCTACCCTTCCCCCCCCCCCATCACCCCATTAATAGTGCCGGTATAAAACAACGGCGGTAATACATCGTAAAGTTATCCTTTAGTTCTGATAGGCAGTCCATAGAAGATCTCATCCTTATCTATTCAAGGTGAAACACCTACGACATAAGCGGCCTCTGGTGTCCTGGCACCATGGTGAGTCCACTGATTCGGTAAAAATCGTATATTTTTTGGATGTTATTACCTACTCGCCCCCCCCCCCCCCTTCCTATGCTAATTTCGATTTTATGTAAATCGAAATTTCATCAAAAATACATAGGTACTAATATGCTGATATAGGAACTAATAATGGAAAAGCTGTTTCATAGCAGGCAGTTGATCTCGACAGAAAAATAATAAACCGTTGTGTAACAATTTGCTGTATTTTTAAAAGTAAATAACCCCCCGTTGACTTGATGCACAATTAGATAGACTTCAGCGTCGAACAACAAAATAACTACGTAAATCAGTTGGAAATTGAGTGCTAGAATGGTGGTCATAACCAGTCAAGTCAGTGGTCAAAATCACTTAAGTCAACTATCTTGGTAATTTCTGAAACATCAGTACGATTCAATTCATATGTCAACTATAAACCCCTCTAGGAGTTCACTCCAATGTTTACCTTTATTCCATCACCTGGTTACGACTGTCAAAATAACAAAAAAATATTCTGCAAAATTATGAAAAATTATACTTAAGTAGGAAGGGCATATCGAATGAAACATATCGATATACTGGTCAAATGATATATCGTCAATAAGATATTGATAGCTACGATATATCGTACCAATATATATTGGCGAAAATATATCGATATTTCGATATATCGGAAGATGTAACTTGGAAACTTGTTGAAGTAGATACGTGAGTTAGAACGTTTTGAAGCAACACAAACATCATTTTGGAAGAAAAAAGCGATACATCGGATGATCTACTAGGGAAAACGGTTGAAGTAGGTATTTAATATGCTTTAAAAAGTTACTGGGTATGAATTATCGAAATTATCATATCTAGTTGAAAAGAAGCGAAAATGTCATGGTTGCCAGAGCACTACCTCAGTAGCTCAGGGTTTTTGGGGTTATAAATTTGGGGATAAACTACACTCAGGGGTCCTAAAACATAACATAAAAATCATAGATACCCTCGCCATAGCAATGTTTCATAAATTCATAAATTGCTTCAACTCGTGTAAGTATTAGGTAGTTTTAATCTGAACGCGCCTCCATCACTTTTAGGTCAAGTTAAATAATTGACACATCATGTTTGAGATGAAGTCAACTGTCTGAAATCAACCCATCACATAGGTACTTACAAAGTCTGGAGTAAAATTACTTGATGTTTTTACAGGTACAGGCGTCCCTTCCTTCTCATCTATTCTATATATCTCATCTATATATCGGTAAATACATCGATATTGACCAATAATATAGGTACTCTGTATCGATATAATACATCGATATATCAAATGTAATATGTCGATATATTTTATTTATCGATATATCGTTACCATCCCTAGACTGAAGTGATTTTTTGGTGAAGCGAGTTTAATTTGCTGAGGATTTCCTCACATCAAATGTTCCTCCAGCGATTACCCCAACACGCTCAATTCTAGCTACGAGTGAAGGTGATCTTGATGGAATTGCAGGCATGGCTGATGAACTAGCGGAATACTCGTCCAATTCAAGTAGGCCTGTTTATCCTGCTGCTAATAACCATGCTCGTCGAACCCAGTCAATCGAAGAACTCATAGATCGACTTGAGACTACGATAGCTGAACTCTCAACTTCCATGCATCGGAATCGGTTCCGCTCGAGATCATCACACTCTGACAGAAAAAATTACCGCTGCCGTTCACGCTCTCGGAATAATAATAAAGTAATAAAGATTCACACAGTGAGAAAGCAAAACACTCAATCGTGCAATCTCAAGCATGATTGTGATTCGGCGAATGATCAGCCCCAAATCTCACCGAGTATTAGGCGATCATTTGTAGTCAGAAATGACGTTTGCTTCACTCCGGTGCACAATGAAATGGTATTGAATTGTTCGATGCGTTCAACAATTTCATAGGTTGATATTGTTTATAATTTATAATCGATATTGGTATTGATTGTGACGGCATTGAACTTTAAAAAATGATGCAAAGGCAGAACAAATTTGCAGTTTGTGTATGTTCAAATCGATATGATCGGTGAAGGAGATTCTCTCTGTGTAGAAACACAGTGATGGATCGTTATTGACTGCTCAAATATTTAAGTGTTTTATATTTCAGGCGATATGCGTTTGTATGGAAACGAACGGTTTCATAAATCAATCGTAGTGTAAGGCGTATCTCTGTGACAACGCGCTCTCATTAATATACGATTTGCTGTCGACGCTCGTTGGCTAATGGGTTCTTGCTGGATCAGTAATGTCTTCTCCATATTGTGATATACGATGAAACAAAACTTGATTATAAGGGCGTGATAAAGGTGAAATCCACTTTTATAACAACGTGACAACGGTAATCATCGTGTCCATCAATGGTTACTAAACATTGAATCAGTCGACTGTCCATTTGAATACGAGCTTGGTTGAAATTTTGAGGTGGAAACCAAACCAACATAAATGAACCGTACGATTCGTCAAGTTCTCATAATGTCAGCTCTACTCATACAGAGAATATGCCATAATCCACAACGAGGTTTGATTGTTTCTAGAGACGGGTTGCTGAACCACGGGTCAGTCAAAATGAACCGCGGCTCTTCGGATGTTTTGAGATCAGTGTTGGTAGTGTTCGGTGAAGATTGGTTTTTCAACTGGATCAGTAGGTAGGTAAAAACGCTGCAAATTATTACACAACGGTTTGTTATTTTTATATAGATCACTCGTCTGCAGAGTCATCAACCATCCAACATGAAGAAAAACATCGATCGCATTTCGGTCAGCTAAAATTTAAACGGAGATTAGGCCTCTTTTGCGATTCACACTCGTGTTTCTGATTTATCGTACGTCAAACCTTTAAATTATTGTAGGGAGCGAAAGGTTTGTCCTACAGAGCTCCGCGTGGTCTCAAAAAAGTTTAAAAATTCTATAGAATCTTAAATTGAAGTGAAAACAATACCTTTATATCAACATTTTTTGAGTTAGGGCGTTTTCAAAATTTCAAAAATCATTTTGGAACCCTTAGAATTGACTTACATGGACCAAAATCTTCGGGGCACAACTAGACCTCAAATGGAGCCTACAAACCAAATTTCATCAAAATCGGTCAATGCTAAGTGGCAAAAGTACCGCGTACGGCGTACGGCGGACGGACGTCCAAATTTTTATTCGATTTTTGGATTCTACGGTACCTTGAAACGTAAACCATCAAATTTTGAGGGGGTGTTAAATTTTTTTTCTTGGTCGATTCCAAAGGTTCATTATTGAAATTAATAAACCAAAATGATAAATGAACTGCGGTTCTTCGATCTTTGGATCTTTTGAGATCGGTGGGTAGAGTTCGGTAAAGATCGTTTCATGTTTTTTTCAGAAGAACGAGTGGACTGCGGCCCAGTAAAAATTAATGAACGATGGATCTTCGATCTTCGGTTCCGAGATCGGTAGTGTTCGGGCAAATAATTTACCGTATTCGGACTTCCTTTTCTTCAGCTCACTGTTGCCAACCCGAACGATCATTCAGAGGAAAATTACGATATGAGTCGATCAAATAATGCAATTTTTCAGGATTGTATCGTACCACCACCTATGCATCATTGTATTTGGTCGTAAACTTTACCGTATTTTTCCAGTGTTTTCTGTGATCCACTTTCTGATTCATTCCGTTGTATTTACTCCCTGTTTGGATTATTAATTATCACGGATTATTAATAATTCACCGATGTTTCTTTACTCCCTCAAATTGAGCGTACATTAATTTATTAAAATGTGTAAAGGAATCATTGCCGGTACCTAGAAACATCGGGCAGGCGTGAAACAGTCGCGAAAGTTGTGAAAGAGGCTGGGGAGGGGGATAAGGAAAAGTACCATTTTAAGTTGCTGTATAAAAAAATTAAATTGTAAGTGTATTTTACATTGAAGATTCAGAGTAATTTTCTGAGCAGGCAAAAAACTTTTGTCTCTGACTTGCAACGAAAGAAGCTAACCAAAAACAGCTAGCTGTCTTTTTAACTAATGTATTATTTTAATTATTTATAATTTTGGTCAAACAAAGGTACATGACGGTTAGAGCTTATTTAATTAAAATCTCATTCATTCCAGGTTTGGAGGCGGTTGATATGCATCAATCATTCCTATTACGCCCATTAGCAATTCTATCAAATTTAGTCCTACAATGGACGGTAGCAGGTCTACATAGTATGAACAGACATCGCAAGCATTTTCCATTAGACATTGGGTCGTCATTTTCAACTCAGTTGGCTTGCAGGTACAAGTTGAATTGAAATCTATTATTTCCTCCAAGCATACCTTTCAGTTCTTGAAAAATGTGGGCTTTATTGTTACCAATCTACAAGCAGTGTCACCCGAACAGCGCTTTTTACGAGACGCTTTTTACTCGTAATAATAGAAGCACCACAGGGAATGGAATGGAGAAAGATCACAATTGGACCCTTCCATGCCAGATGCTGAGCTCAGCTGGTATTTGGAACAACGAGATAAATTCGGGTTCTTGATTCGGCCTGGTTTATCATTAACGAATCATTTGGATCAGATACCATTATCATCGGTTGCTCGAGAGAACCGGAAGAAAACCATCAGACACTCTCCTTAAGACCTTAAAAATTAGGAGGCAACTCTGCGGCCCCGTAGCTTTTAGCCTCCGATCCAGAGATTAAGATTTAATTAGAAGTCGGAAATAAAACAAAGCTTTTAGAGAAGGAGGGAAGGTCTTTTTTCGGTTCAGCGCGGTACGGGAATAATCTTAACTCTTCCTCATTCCGTAGGAAAACAGAGGGTTGGAGAACACCTCAATAATTAACGATAACGGGCGATACTTATCTCGGATAACACCTCGGAATGCGGTTGCAATCATCGTTAGCATGCATAACACCGAGGCGGATCATCAGAAAGAAATTAAGGAGCTTGGAAGAAGGAGTCTGGCACGAGGATTATGGTAATAATCGTCGGAGAAGTTCAGGAAAAAAGGTGTTTATTTACGAAATGCGGATAAATGTGGCTGTTAAATGTTTAACGTGTTAGAAGTAGGTACCGTATACTTGGTAGCTTTTTGGTATAAATTCTATTAATCTACTATGAACACGTTTTAGATGATGTGTTAAAGTACGTCTCGATACATCGCAAAGATCTAACGACATTCTGAGTGGCATCAGAAAGACATTTTCGTTGAAATGTGGGAGATGTGGTTGTGATTTCAACTCCTCTGTTCCTTCATTTTCTTCTTTTCTCTTAATTTTGATTAAAAAAACAGAAGAAGGATGTTTTTTGTCGTAGAGTCTCAAGAAAATTTCAATAGAACTTGGAAAAGCATTTAGATCGAAATGATGTAATTATGGACTTGGGTCATTCTCACAAAACGTGAAATAACGATCATGTGTGAGATTTGAACAAATGCTAATGGTTTTTGATTCTAAATATGTACCTAAATAAAAAAATAAAAAAATTAATTGTAAAGAAGTAGTAGTAGTGGTAGTATAAGTAGTGGTAGTAGTAGTAGTAGTAGTAGTATAAGTGGTAAATTTTGCGTACACATGCTTCCATGGTGTTCAAGTAATCATATAATTACTAAGAACTTCGTTAAACATTGAAAAATCAGCCCTTCATCAATGTCACAACCTATAGGTTGCCAAAAATTCAAATACGCTGGAATGGTACTGATTGACATATTTCTCATAATGATTCTGTATGTTTGTAATCATCAGGAATTGTCCTAAATTTCGAAATCCGAATCTTAATATCCCACGTTGAAACTCAGCCTGGACCTGTTCAACACTTACTTCAGGCTGAGTTCTGGGAGTCTTTTAGTTCTCAGCAAGGGGCCGGTCCATGGTTCCCCTCCGCTGCCTCTCCCGTACTTGATGGATTATTCTTTATTTTTCCCACATAATCTGCCACGGTGGTCCAGTTTTTTTTTTCTTTTCGCCTCCCAGCATCTTTCCTACGACCGCCTCTGGGGTTGTGTCCTGTGCTGCGAGATACAACTTCTCCCTTCAGCAGTTCCTCTCCCCTGTTCTTCGTCCGCATTCGACGAATGTATGGAATGCGTCGTCATTCTTGTTCTCCTGACAATTGGTACATTTTTGGGACCTCAACTTCTTCATCTTATGTAGATAGGAGGACGGATGTACTGTTAAAATATCGAAAACGAGTATTTTATCAGTCCTTCACCCATTAGCCCTGTGATAAAGTAATGTGAAAAAAGAGAGTTGTTTGAGAGCATCTGGCGGTTTAACTTCATCAAAGACTTGGGTAATTTGTTCAGGATATTCTATGAAAATTTAGATTTCTGAAAAAGTCACTTCAAATTGCACATTTTTGTGAGAATGACACAATTAGGAAAATTAGGCAAACAAAAATAGATAGGCAATAGATTTAACAACAACTAATTGTGGTCAAAAATTATAACTAATGAACTTTTGGAACCCAGGAGGAAAGAAATGAGGATACGCTCTCAGAATTTTTCACTTAACGTTTTAACATTCATAGGATCCAAATATCCAAGAAAAAATGTCCGCCCTTCTGCCTTGTATGACACTTTTTATAGTCCTCATAGACAACAGTTGTCCAGGACTATGAAAAAAGGACTATAAAAAGTTACTGTTGATAAAATTTGGTACATAAAAAATAATTTTCAAAAACAAGAGAAATAACAAAATAAAAATAAATAAAATCCTATTAAATAATTCATACAGGATATCTCACGAGTTTTCCCCCTCCTAAAATCGTCCAGATATTGGTTTAACGAAACAATTTTTTTTTGTATCTTCATGATTTTTTTCATGGATTTCAAATATGAAACGGTGCGCATTGCGCACGTGCGCAATCGTGAGCAACGCTCACCAACTTCTTTTTTTTTTTCTTTTCAAATAAGACCCCCATTTTCTATTGCAGATCCGGATTCTACGCAAAATTTCAAGAGCATTTCACTCCTCAACAAATTTTTTTTATCGCGCGCAACCCGCTCAGCGCACGTTCAAAGTCAAACTGTAGGTACATGTTCAAAGTACCCATGTGTGACACATGATATTTTAGTATTTTTTACGCTGAATCACCTGGTGATGTTAGTTTCTTAATTAGACTGCATTTTGATCAAGTTATCACCACAGAGGTCGAAAATGACCTTTTTTCTCAGTACTTGAAGACCTATTCAATTAATTCCTGAATGTTTACGTGTGAAGAGTCGTACCAACTAGGTAAAAAAATAAACAGGATGGTTTTGCCCTTGAAAAAGGCCTTTTTCTTCTTTAAAAAGTTTATTTTCCGTCGATAATTTGATCAAAATGCAGTCAAAATAAGAAACTAACATCACCACGTGATTCAGCGTAAAGGAACACCAAAATATCACGTGAGACAACTCGTGAGACACCCTGTATAATATAATAAATAATATATTCATTAATGAAAAAAATTATAATAATAATATTATTAACCAATACCATTACCAAATTTCAAAATATATCATTTTATATATATTATATATTATATAATAGATATAAAATGATATATTTTGAAATTTGGTAATGGTATTGGTATATTATATCCACTATGGTACAGCTAGGCCTGAGGCTGATCCTGCTGAACCGTTATATGCCTACTACTATAAGTGTGTGGTGAAGTTATTGATGGAATACGTCTTCAAGAATCAGTTATCATCGAGTAGAAACCCTGAATACGGATCATCAATAATTTTCTATAGGTACCTTCTAACCATTTGGAGTGAGACCACAAAAGCGTACTAGTATGGAGTTACCGCAACGGTATCTCCGCTGAAGAAAGATTGTGACAACGAACAAACCGACTGAAAACGGCGTCAGTAGGAAACGGAATGGAAAAGGAGAAAAAAATACAAATAGAGAAAGTCGACTATGCCAACACCGGAATGCTAAGAAGACGGCACCAAGAAAGAAAGGAAAGAGTTTGATAAGACCATCAGTTTGGCGCTGGTAAGAAAGTGGCATCACATACGTCCGCCACCTCTACCCTAATACATATATAAAGGCGGATCCTGGTTTCCCTTGTGCGCGCTTTTTCAACCCCTCTGGCACGCCCGACCAGTGGATGGGGTTTCTATGAAGGGTCCGGAATATTGACAAGTTACTGGTACCAGCTACATCAGCCGGGCTGCTTCGGATCATTCTTTTTTTTCAGCCCACTCCTATCGCATTGTCATGCATTATCAGACCGGAAGAGATGGATACTGGCGGGCCCCCTTACGGTTTTCCCTATGCCCGTTTCTCACTCTCTCTCTTTTTTTTCATCGCGTTTTCTAGATCCTTGTTTCATCGGGGACGTGCTACGAATCTGTATGTGAGATGCGGGTCATTATGGAGAAAATTCAATTGAGGAGAAGCCCCGTCAGGAGTCAGTTTCGCCTACATGCGAAGGAGTGGATACCTGCGTTCTCTTCTTCAAAGATCCACTCTCACTTCGTAACCTCCAGAATACCTCATGTTTCGAAACCTAATATTCCATATTTCAATATATCGAGAAAATCCTGTAACATTCGCAACCACGAGCTACAAAATTAAGTTAAAATACAGACAGGTAACTCCTGAAAGCATCTAATATCACGAATAAATCCCAGTTCACATACACATACACGTCATTACAATGTAATCGTATGTCGTACGATAACTTGAGCAGTTAGAAACACGTTTCAAACAGTTAGAAACACGTCAAATCTCCATGATAATAAAACAAACGAAGAGCTCGCTGGCAATCATTTTTGAACAATCCCAAGTGGTTCAGTCTTTTGAAATACAGGGCCCATGAACGTTTTTCAGCGGCATGTAATGGACATCACAAACTATACACATTATTGTAATGGAACAAGCATAAAATGTTCTACTTCTATAATAAAATTTCGTCAAAAAAAGTCATAGTTCGAGAAGGAAAATACAAAAAAAAACGTCTGCCAAGTGGGTGTGGCACATAGCTTCCTCGTATCCATAACCCGATTGTATAGATGATCCGATGCATAGTAGTTAATCTTAAAACACCAAAACAAGTTAATCTGTAACATCCCTGAAAATTTCATTGAAATCGGATGGAAAATGTAGAAGTTATGGCCGTTACAAGGAATTCACGTTTGCGCATGCGCAGTGGCTATCAGTCCGAAGGTGGTGTTTTTCATAAGGGACCATCTAAATACTAATCTGTAACATCCCTGAAAATTTCATTGAAATCGAAGGGAAAATGTAGAAGTTATGGCCGTTACAAGGAATTCACCTTTGCGCATGCGCAGTCGCTTCTATCAGTACGGGGATGATGATTTTCATAGGGGACCGTCTACACACCAGCCCGCACAATCCCTGAAAATTTCATTGGAATCGGACAATAACTTCGTATAGTTATGCGCGTTACAAGGAATTCATGACAGACACACAGACAGACAGACATACAGACACACAGACACACAGACACACAGACACTGAACCAAAATTGTCCAGAAAGGTCTAAAACGCAAAACGCGAGTGAAAATTTTGATTTTGGAGAACTTTTTTTTCGTTCTTGAAAAGTGAAAACAAAGCTTCCGCTAGGTACCTTGGTAAACTCGGAAGCAATAGAAGCAAATGCTTGTTTTATGAGGTTTTTTAAAAAATGAAATGACAATCTGAGCATTCTTAAAACAGTGAACAAATTGAAACCCAAAATAGAACAAATGTCATAGTTCAAACAAACTCTCAAAAATCGAGATTTTGAACGTTTTTGAAAAATCTGACTTGAATATATTACTATTACAGAGGTAAGTATGTTGGAAATCATCTCAATCTACTCCGATTCAAATAGTCGATTCCGAGCCTACCATGGCACTGGGAGCATTGTTTTAACTTTTCAAGATTTAATGTCAAAACTATCCACTCAACAAGCAGATACATTGTGACATGGATAGAACGTCATTGAAGACTGCGATAATCGCAATGCGGTGGAAGAACACAAAAAACGACTGAAGGAGCTTGACAGTATGAAAGGCCAGGCAAATATGAACACAAAAAACGTCAACAGTCAATATTAGAAGAATAAACGTGTTTTCTTTGCTTAACGCAGCCGAGGAGTGTAATATTAGTAACCTTAATTGTTTACCGAAATTATTGTACTGCTCGTATTTTTCTTCTAACAACATTTTTAAGACCCCAGCGGTTAGACAATAGCCATGTGATTTTTGGCTTGGAATATGCTTTAGCCTTGATCTAACTGGCAAAAGTGTTACTTTTTTTGGGAACGGTAACTAGGAACGGTGTCGAGTCACGAAATGTTGCTTAGTCGTTGATACGGAACTAGGGGTTGTGTAACGTCTGCAATACTTCCATGTTACAGGGTTGTTTCAAAATACGAGTATGTTGTAATCTCAATACAACTATAAAATACCTTCGTATCTGAAGACTGTTTTTAAAAGACTATCAAAATAGCAGTTTAGGTTTGATCGCATTATTTCAAATAAAAAAATTGAATTAATCAGAATAAGAAAGCGCGGCTAAAGCATGTTCCACGTTTTTCGAATTTTAGCCGTAGGTTCTAAGCGAAAAGCATACGGGGGTCCAGGGGCGAGGCCCAAAGGGCGGAGTTTTTATTCATCTTATAATTAACCATTACCTAAATATTTAACTTACAGAAGTTGATCTGTGACTACAATAGTAAATTAAGGTCAATCTGGTATCTCGAGAACCTATACCGGAACTTGTGGGAGAAATCCAGGATATGTACCCAACGACAGCCATGGCAGAGAAAGGGCACGAGCAACGAATGTTGTTTACTAAGACAACAGCGAAAGAAATGACCGTTTTCTCTCTCCATTCCACAACCTTCTGGGTCCGTAACAGTCTTCCCAGGGCACATCACTGGATCTTACTTCTCGGAATATCTCTATTTCCACGCTCAGACACGACGGACCAAAAAACATAAATAGCCCAGCAATACAATCATTTTGAGACACTGGACCAAGGTCAAGAAAACCCTGTTCACTATCAGCCAGGATGGAAAGTTTTTGTTTTGTCCAACACTTACCTTTTGTTGACTAACTGAGAAGAATGGAAGACGAAGTGAATATAGCTTTGAAAATACAAATCTCAGTCCACTTAGTAACTATAGTGTCCAATTGAGCCCCGGAGAAAACATTGAATATTATTCTTTGAGCACTGCAAATAAAACGTCGCTCTCGAACACAACATTCTTCCTTTGTCAGTGAACAACTTTTGCGTTGGAACTATAAAATATAAACGTGCCCTTTGCTCTTGCTCAAGTCCCATTTTACGCGGGTTGAGATGTGGGAATTGCTCCCAGGCCTGGAATGAGCATACGAAAGTCGACGGTACACAATATGTGAAAAGGAAGGTGGGAGGGTTAGGAAGAGAATGGGGGGTTGGATTTAATACAGCTGCAGGGAACCGTAATTAAAACCGCCATTTCATTTGGGATGGCAGCCGCACCTTCATACGCAATCATGTTGTTAGGGGACACGGAAAGAGCCACTGCGTAGTCTACTGTGTAATCGTAAGGCGTCATACATCATACATACAAAGCTGCACCAGGTTGCCTACAACGGAAACCGTTTAATTTAGACTGAACATACAGTCGATGCTCAATATAAACGTTATGCATACACTCCGTGATGTGTGAATGACGGCAGTATTGCAAGATATTGATCCTTTGCCTAAGTGGAGACTTCTTCGTACCTGAATACTGGTACACACTTAGAGTACCCGTGAAGATTCAAATGATGGTTCAACATCATATTAGTCTTCATTCTAACAAAAAAAAAAAAAAAAACAAAAAAAAACTCACGAGTGTTTCATTGAAAGTGATCCATCTGAATTGAAACCTGGGAGCTGATGTACGGATTTACCCTCCCGAGGGACAATGGATCCTCATGCATCAGGCTCAGGAACAGAAGGCAGGTGGACCGTCAAAGGAACACTTGTTGTTCCACGCCGAGCCTCAGCGTTCTCTAGAATTCAGCCCCAATACCATTGTTCGGAGGCTTCCCGGCGGTTTAACGGTATAATAGCGTATGAGATTGGCTCGGAAGCGCTAACCATGACCTAATTTGTCACGAAATACGTTCGAATCAGCAAAAAAGTAAAGACTTCTCAACAAAGTATTTTAGTAGAACATCGGCTTGATATAAAAATAAGTAATATTACATAAAAAATTCAAAATCAGCTAACATAATCGATGGTTATTCACCGGTCTTCACCGCCGCGGCTCCTCCGAAGCACTGAGTCCTCCCTTTTAACTGTCGATTTCGTTGGAAAAAATGCACATTTTTCGGCTTCTAAACTTAAATTTCTTCCTTACATTCGATAGTAAAATATTGTTGGATTACACCGTTTAAAATCTGAGATTTTGGCGCACTTTTCAGAGAAGTTTCACAAATCTGCGTCAAGAATTGATGGTTACCAGGCGACTGAAAACAAAAGCGATTTCAAGATTTTGACGAGTTTTGCTTTTCATACGTCGTTTCCACATCTCAACTCTTCTTAAAAAAATGTTATTAGGCATCAAAAAGATTGAAAATTTAACGCTATTTCAAATGGATTTTTTAGATTTGAGGTAACTCTTGAATTGAGGGAGTTATGACTGATTTATTGAGCAAAGATAAAAAACACAAAAAAATTGCAAAGTGAAAAAAGGGATTTTGGGTGGGGATAACAAAAAATGTCACATAGCACTTTTTGTCGGAAATTAGTTGTAGAACTTGAGGGAGAAAAGTCGTGAACCACTCGTTTTACACCCTGTTAATATATAATTTTGCTTCCTAGTCTACCAAGGTAGCGGAAGCTTTGATTTCACTTTTCAAGGTTGAAAAAAGAAAAAAGTTCTCCAAAATCAAAATTTCCACTCGCGTTTTACGTTTCTGACCTTCCTGAACCATCTTGGTTCTGTGTCTGTCTGTGTGTGTGTCTGTCATGATATCCTTGCCACAGCCATAACTTCCGTGCGGGTTGGCGTGTAGAGGTCCCCTATGAAAATCATCGCCCCCTGACTGATATAAGCCACTGCGCATGCGCAAAAGCATCCTTGTTGCAGCCATAACTTCTATATTTTCCATCAATATCCAGAGACTGTGCCGGTTGACATGTAGATGGTCCCCTATGAGGGTGGTGCAAGGTATTATTAGAGATGGATGTTTGAGATTAACTCCTATGCATCGGATCATCCATACAGTCTGGTTATGGATACGATCACTAACCATGGTCCAGAAATCAATTCTCAAAGTGATTTATAAAAAATCTCGAAGATTTCCCACGAATGAACTGTTTGTCATTGCCTGCGTGTTTACTCTTCATCAACTGTACATAAAATCTTCACTTTCATTCCTCCATAAGCACCCTGAATATTTCGATTATCAGAGGAATAAGTCCTATTCCATACGCCTCACAACTCAAGGCATGTCTATTACAGTATGCCATACCTGATACGCTCGCTCCCAGAAGATATCAAGTCACCCACCATAATATGGTGAGTTAAATAATATGGTGAGTTAAATAAATGATGAGCGTGAATATATTATATTCACGCTCATCATTTAAGAAGAAAGTTTTCACCTGGCTGATTCAAGAGGGCCCAACCTCTTGTAAAAATCTATTGTCATCTGTCTACGTCAACTGATGGCACAATACACACTACTTACTGCAATAAAAATTTCAAAAAATAAATAACAGAAATCTCTGTCGACCTACTAGTAAAAAGAAATACATTCATTCACTTTAATTTTTCCATTTACTCAAACTACGAAATTATTTATTTTCAACTCCCCCAGCCACACAGGACTTTGTCCTATGGTTATGGGGTACATTCCAATAACATGTATAAGCGATTATCTTACAGATTGTGAATAGTATGCAATGTATCTTATTTTAACATGTTGTAGATAACTTTTGAGGAATAAAATCTAAAAAAAAGAAAAAAAACGAGGAAGCTATGTACACTTGGCAGAAGTTTTTCATCGTTGTAACCAGCATACTTGATAGTGGTAATCCAAAAAAAGTTGATAAATGAAAAAAAATATGTCGTAAAAAAGGGAAAAACTCTCCTCCTGTTCGACTCCCGTGTATAGAATGATCTAAATCAGCGTTCCCCTCCCACCATTCCAAGTCCAGGGTTTCGACCATAAGTGAAGGAGACAGAATATCAAGGCGACCTTTTCGCTTCCCTCTTCGAGACTCCAGAGGTCTCCACACTTCCTCTCCCAAGGCTACAAAGTCCCGCCCCAATTTCTCGCTTCATTTATCCCGTTCGGCGGTGTCAGTCCGGCCTGGGAGGCCGTCTCGAGGTTCTGCTTGGCAGAGGGAATCGCAGACGGCTTGATAGGATGCGGATCCGGCGGCACCGAATGTCTTTCGTGCTGTTCTTTCTCATTCTTTGTCATTCCTCTCTCCCACATTCTTCTTAACTCGTCCCACTTTATGTCTTTCTCTTATTGTGTGAACATCAACTGAAATGACCACTCTCCGCGACTTCTTCCTTCCATATTCATTCGTACTTCTCGTTCTTTCATTTCTTGCTTCTCATTTTCTTCATTTTTCACCTACATAAATCGAGCTGCTGACACCTTCTTCAGTTTCATGACCGAAGTGGAATTGTCCTTCGAAAAAAATGTATATTCTCAGATTTTAAATCTAAGTTATAGTACCGATTTTGAGCACGAAATAACAACAAAGAAAAGAATGGAACAAGTGAATTCGGTCATGTTCAGGATCAAATCATATCTTTCTCAGAAGATCTACCTATTTATTGCCTCCGAGTCTACTAAAGTAGCGGAAGCTTTGTTTTCACTTTTCAAGTTTGAAAAAAAGTTCTCCAAAATCAAAGTTCCCACTCGTGTTTTACGTTTCAGACCTTCCTGAACAATTTTGGTTCCGTGTCTGTCTGTCTGTGTGTCTGTCATGAAATCCTGGCAACAGCCATAACTTCTACAACCCTCTTCCGATTTCGATGAAATTTTCAGGGATTGTGTGGGTAGGCATGTAGATGATCCCTTATGGAATTCATCACCTCCGGACTGACTGTAGCTACTGCGCATGCGCGAACTTGAATTCCTTGTAATAGCCATAACACTTACATTCATCATCCGAATTGATTGAAATTTTCTGAGATTGTTCAGATTGGCGTGTAGACAGTTTCCTATGAAAATCATCACCCCCGGCCTGATAGTAGCCGCTGCTCATGCGCAAACGTGAATTACTTGTAAAAGCAACAACTTCTACATTTTCCATCCGATTTCGACGAAGTTTCTCAGGATTGTTCAGATTAGAGTGTAGATAGACCCCTATGAGGGTAGTGGAAGGTACTTAGAGATTGGTGTTCTGAGATTAACAGCTATGCATCGGATCGTCTACACAGTCGGGTCATGGATACGAGGAAGCTATGTGCCACACCCACATGGCAGACGTTTTTTTCTTTGGATGTAACTTTCTGGCAGCACTGCTCACGAATGTAGATTCGTTCACTTCGCCCCATCCTTTTTTAAAGTTTATGAGCGCTCCCAACAAAATTAAAGTTTCCCCTTGAGGTTTTGTTCCCTTTTGGTTGGTTGTTTCTGCGGTTCCTGGAGGCAAAATTCATTTCCGGGAAATTCAAAATATTGGAGAGGACGGCGCCATCTGATTGATAAGTGCTGCTTTCTGTTAAATCCATCTCCACATGTAGAATTTTGATCATGTTTTATTGAATTTAATAACTACAGTTCATTTTGCTTATCACTTATTTGTTTGATTAATGCTAGATAGAGGGCATCACGAATAACCTCATTAAATGTCAGGACATGGCAAGGCACAGTAATGATCTCACTTGATTATTACAGAATTAACTCTAATTTATCAAATATAATAAAGAGGAAAAAATCAGTGGATACAATTCAACTATCGTAACATAATTCAAATACATTCATTCAATTCAATTAAAACAAATCAACTCAATCCTAACTTACTGGTTTCGAGTAAACATTTAAAGTGTTCAATGTAGTTTAGTGGTAACACTACTCACGAATAAGATTCATCATTATCCTTACGATGATATCGAATGATAATAATGATACCTAACTACTTTCATTGGGTAAACGGTTGGTCCCGCGGAAATCTGGGTTCTGTCGAAAAAATTCTTAAAAATCGTCACTATTTTAAAATTTTCAAAAATATTGAAAATAATAAACTAGAAGAACACCTGTAGATCGGAAGTTTCGAGGTAGGGCAATCGTTTCCCTAGATTTCTAACATTAGAAAGTGACTGACAACCAAAATCTTCGGAGCGCAACCAGACCCCAAACAGAGCTGACATCCAAAATTTCATCAATGTTGGTAACGGACGGAAATTTGCCTAATATTCGTCAAAATTTCAGCTGATCAAATGCGATCGATGTTCGTTTCTTTGAATAGCAAACAGTAATCAAATGTCGTTATGAAGGCATCACTACTCTCGGATAGCGATGTTATTGCTAATGAGTAATATTAAAGGTAAAGAAACAAAATAAACCGTTGTGTAATAATTTGCAGCGTTTTCCTTCTCATGTTCTTAAATCAAAGTTTCAGGATACCTGTTCACTATAATTATCATACTTTTCCTGAATGGTCCTTTCACGATTGGGAAGTCTGCAAAGAATTTAATAATATTAAATTCTTTGCAGACTTCCCAATCGTGAATAATTATTATATTATTATCTCCTTAATTAAATAATATTATATAATATTATTATCTCCTTCTTGTAGCTTGGAAATCATTTGGTTTCATCCTTTGAAGGATTTCTCTTCGAGTATCAACAGTCACATCAACTCATCTGCAGAAATAATCATTCACTATGCTAACCCGTTTCCAGCAAGGTGTTGTGAACTAACTTGATTCTTTCTACCTCAAAGACATAATATGTCTTTGAGGTAGAAAGAATCAAGTTAGTTAATATTATTTGAGAAATTGAGAAGAACAAAGTTCATGTCGAAGGAAGTTTTCTAGGGTTCCCAAATAGTTCATGGAACTTTTGATTGTTAAACCAAATTTCGAAATTTGGCATGATTTTTTAGGGATACAAGGCCATTTCTTATATGGATATAAGCCCTTTTTTATTATGAAAAACGATGAATATGAGCCACTTTGAAAAAAAAAAAGAGTTTTTGGTTGTGCGAAGAAATGTCTCATTTTCATTTTCTTTCATTTGTTAACCCAATATTTTCAATAATGAACCTTCACAATCGAGCAAGAAAAAATATTCAAACTCCTCTCTGATGGTTTACATTTCAAAGTATGTAACACCCGAAAACCGAAAAAAATTGTTTATTGAAAACAACGGGATTGATATGAGCCGTTTTGTCGGCAAACCTGATTTTTAACAAGCTTTTAAAGCAACTCGTGAGGTAATAGCCCTTATCCCAAAGATTCAAAATCCGTGAAAAAAAAAGTGTACAAAATTTATATAAGCCCGTTTGAAAGAAAATTCTTCAATTATCATATATATCTCGAATGGTCCTTTCACGATTGGAAAGTCTGCAACGAATTATTATCCCCTTCTTGTAGCTTGGAAATGATTCGGTCAGTCACATCAACTCATCAGCAGAAATAACTATTCACTATGGAATTCCGTTTCCAGCAAGGCAATAACGAGCCATGTGAACTAATTTGATTCTTTTCACCTCAAAGAAATTTTCTTAATTATTTTGAGGTGAACTGCGGTGAATTTTATTTAGAAACTCTTTGTAGAGGCTTTTTATCAAAATGAATTGTTATATTCCTATTGAAAATAATACCTGCCACTTAAAATGAATGAGACTCTCTTTGTAGTAACTAACATACAATTATTTATGAACAAACATATTTGGTTAAGAAGGCTATCTTAGTGTTAGTCTAATTTATAGATCATTTGATACTTTGAATATCACTCATTAGGTACCCACTCATAAACTCCTTTCAACATGCTTCAACAATATATTCAATGCACCACTGCAGAGCTTTATATTTACCCAATGTTTGAAAATATACTTAATATGCTCTAATATATTATTATGCTTTTATGCATCCATTTAGAGTCTACTCGAGCAAAGCGAGTTCGTGAGCACTCCTACGCATTTTTTACGGCCCAAATACACGTATACAAATCCATTTCCGAGATTCGTGTCAATAATAATATTTACTATAATTTTTTTTCATTAAAATATTATCCATGCGGCACTAAACGCCCAGATTCCAATTAAAATCCCGTTCATCCAGATTTTACAGAACTTTCAAAAACGTCAGGAGAAAAAGGGAGAACCAGAAATTTCTTGATTCTGGAAGATGGATATTCCAAATGGAGAGCATGAAAGAGTCATAACATGACATCAGTCATCATATTACGATGAAACCATCATAGGACATTTGAGGGAAATTACAATTATCGGAAAAGTACTAAACGCTGGCCGAATACAAGATCGGCTTGCTTGGAAAGTTCAAATTCCCAAATTTTTCAGGGCTTGCAGTTGAAAATTCACTAAGAATTCAATGTTGAATATCTTTGGAGCTATTGCAGCGATTTGGAGTGATTTGAAACTTATACCACAAACTCAGTACAGCCGAGGTATACTTACCTGCAAATTTCTGATTTTTCCGCCAATTAATTCAAGAGTTAATTAGTAGATGAGACAATCTTGTCCTGAATAGTTTTGGCTTTCCGGAAATTGATGTCGTGCAAGAGCGTCTTATATACAAAATCTGCTTCATTTAATTTGTTTGAATTTGGGTAAGACAGTAATTTCGAGAAAATAACAATGAATAATTTAATTTGAATATAAATCTTAACAAATATCACAAAAATATGTACAATCTCTGTAATAATTGTACAATCTCTGCTAATAATTCACTGTTGCCGTTAGAAAATTCACTTGAACAATGAGTTAAGGAACGAGAGAAAAAAAGAAAAGCTGCGAATTTTCACACAATGGTGTATTATTTTTCTGTATAGATCACTCGTCTGCAAAGAACTTGACTCTTTCTAATTATGAATTTTCGAATTCTACATACTTTGGAACGTAAAACATCAAATTTTGATTTTTCATCAAGTGTTGAAAATAATAAATTGAATTTGGTACTTTATGGTAAACATTTCGTATTTTCATAATGTCTGGGTTCTGTCACATCTTGCCTCTACATATCTAGCATGGAACAATATACTAGTTGATTCGAATTCTCCAAATTAGAGAATACAATAATACGAAAATGACCTTATCTTGCCATGGAAGACTGTCGTATTGTAAGTTGTGCCACTATTGAATTGGAGCTAAGGAAAATCGTTGCAAGTGCGCATTGGGGATCGGGTAAAGATAGGAATTCGCCACATATACCGTTAGAAAGAGCTCGAAAGACTGTGTAAGGTCGACTCAAAAACAGGAAAACGTGAAATTCGCACTTAAGCTGGTCTTGAATGCAGCCAGCAAAAAGATAATCACTGATAATTGGCGCCAGATCACCTAAAATAATTCAGATATTTTGTTGAGGTAGAAAGAATCAAGTTAGTTCACAACACCTTGCTGGAAACGGGTTAGCATCGTGAATGATTATTTCTGCAGATGAGTTGATGTGACTGTTGATCATCGAAGGAAAATCCTTCAAAGGATGAAACCAAATCATTTCCAAGCTACAAAAAAGAGATAATGTTGAATTCTTTGCAGACTCCCCAATCGTAAGAGGATCATTCAAGATAAATAAAGATAAATATGATAATAATTATTATGAGAATTACTATAATTATTATAGTGAACAGGTATCCTAAAACTTTGATTCAAGAACATGAGAAGGAAAACGCTGCAAATAATTTAATTATTACGCTGCGTTTAATAATTATTATTAAACGACGATTTATTATGTTGATCCATGGGTTCTTTCTGGCGGATCCTGTACATGGACTGTATCTAACTTACCTGTCATTCTGACATTGATGTTTACAACTATAGTCACCTCCAACGGATTCGTATATTATTCCAACCGGAATATTACAGTCGACTATTTCCAGAACCCTACACGAATATTCCATTCCGCAAGGCCAGCAAGAATGAGGCTGAAACAAACTTACCTTCTGCACAAACCTGAATAGTAACCGAGGTGTGGAGTCCTATTCGCGTGAATGAATCGGACAGGGGGAGACATACGGTATTATTCCATGTTCTCACCGCAAGATGTTATTCCTTCAATACGGGTTTACTTAAACCCTGTCCGATTTTCCCTTCAGACACATAGAGAGTAGGATTTTTTTTCTCATAAGAGTAGGGACTACTATTCTTATCTACTCTTATCTCTATGTTCAGACCCCATCGGATTTGTTTATAAAGGAAGACCTTTCCTCGTAATGTCGACCGGGAGAGGTAAAACGAAAGTCAGAAAGTGCGGCGGAAATCATCACAGGATGAAGAAAGAACTCTAGGAGCTCAGGAAGGATTTGAATAACATCTGAGGATCTCCTGACGTCTTTCCGAGGGAGGAAAAAAAGTTAGCTGAACATACCTGCCCCAATATTTAGGACGAAATAATAAGAAATATACAAATATTTCATCATAAAATTGAGTGTAATTTATAGTCAGCAGAAAACTGTCATCCCAGATAGGTTTTCAGAAGCGGTGGGGGGGGGGGGGTAGGAGTAACTTCTGCAATCGATACTGATATATTCACTAAATTTGGTTTATTATTGGTTTATAATTGGTTTAGGAAGGATTTCAATAACATCTGAGGATCTCCTGACGTCTTTCCGAGGGAGGAAAAGAAGTTAGCTGAACATACCTGCCCCAATATTTTGGACGAAATAATAAGAAATATACAAATATTTCATCATAAAATTGAGTGTAATTTATAGTCAGGAGAAAACTGTCATCCCAGATGAGTTTTCAGAAGCGGTGGGGAGGGGGGGGGGGTTAAGAGTAACTTCTGCAATCGATACTGATATATTCACTAAATTTGGTTTATTATTTTCAATAATGAACCTTTGGAATCGACCAAGAAAAAATGTGCTTAACCCCCCCCCCCCCTCCTCAAAATTTGGTGGTTTACGTTTCAAGATACGTAGAATCCGAAAATCGAATAAAAAATTAGTTCCAATGGTCAGATTTTCTTGAAGTATGGTATAAATATGGGCTCCCTTTTGGGATCTAGTTGTGCCCCGAAACTTTTAGTTGACGTAAATCACTTCTTAGGGTAGAAATTTGGGGCTGAAATTTTCAAAAGTGCCCCAGCTCGAAAACTTTCGGAGAAAATGTATTGTTTTTCCATCAATTTAAGATATTATTGAATTTTTAGAGACCCCGCGGAGCTCTGTAGGACAATCCGTTCACTACGTACGTGAACTTGATGGTTGGACTTACGATAAATCAGAAACACGAGTCTGAATCGAGAAAGAGGCCTAATCTCCGTTGAAATTTTATCTGACCAAAATGCGATCGTTGTTCGTTTCTTCGAGTTGTATTCAGTTTTGCGTCCTTACCAACCAGTAATCAAATTCCTAAATGAAGGAATTCTTCATTAAATGAAGAAATTTTCTTCGAATGAAGTGTGAAGCTTTTATTTCATCTCAATAAACTCGATTATGAAGCGAAAACTTAGTTGGTAGGTAGTTCTAATGGCAAAGCTGTGTTCTTTGCTGGCGAGTGATCTGCTCAGAAAAATAATAAACCCTTGTGTAATAATTTGCATCGTTTAACCATTCAGCCTGTGGCAAATTTAGCTTGTGCTTGGTGGCTCCAACAAGAGTCATCTTTGAATATCAATTTATCAATATCGCTGGGTGGCTCAGGGGTCTTAGAAGATCAAGATATTATCTCTGTTCAAAAGATTTTGGACTACCTTTTATCACCTTCCTGCCGTATCCAAAAGTAATATTGACTAATGCTGTACAAAATTGACGAAACGACATTCTGAAAAACGACTTGTGAGTTTTCTCGAGCTTCACCCCTACACAACTATACTACTTAATCGCTCCTTCACGTCAACTAAAGGGGGTAAAACTCATGAATCGAGATACTTGGAATCTTCTTAACACCAGTCGGTCCAGTTCTGGTGGAACTGGACCAATAAGGGAACTGGACCGGTAAGGGCTGATTTTTTATCACTGTATGGAACCGTTACAAGTTGATACTCGGTTCCACAGTCCCGGTACAGCTGTACCGGCATACCTCTACTTCGCAGTGTTTTTTGACAGAGACTTCACTTTAGGCATTTCCTTCAACGGTAATTTGGGTATTATCTGCTTGGGTATTCCTGGTGGTAAACGTTATTCTAGGGCTCTATTATAGAATTTGACTTGAAATTCCAGAATCTAAAATTGAGGCAAATTCCCTAGTGAGCGTCTCAAACGAAGCAGTGCGGAAAGCAGGACTGATAAGCCAATATTTCGATTCATGTTCAACTTGATAAATCACACACTCTCTGCAAATCAATTTCTCGAGGTAGGTATTCAAAGATCCATACCGACCAACGCTGTATCTGCTTGCTTGGATTGATAAATTATGCTCGGAGAGAGGCTGGAGAAGTTGCTGTGACAGTTTTGAAGTGGCTTGTCTCGTCACGGAACGCAGCCTACTACCCCAGTTAAAACTGGGAAAGGGGGATTTACAAAAAATCGAGAGGGGGTCGAATGTTGGGGATCGAGAGGAAGAGGCGAGATCGACCCAGTGACACTACTATCCGTTCTGCGTTATATCGGATCCCCCTCGTCTCTCACATCTCGCTGTTACCGTGTTTACCGCCTTCAACCGGTGATTAATGCGTGATCAGATCACCTGTATCCCTCTCCTTCCCTCTATCAGACCCAAGGCGGTGTTAAGAAGATTCCAAGTATCTCGATTCATGAGTTTTACCCCCTTTAGTTGACGTGAAGGAGCGATTAAGTAGTATAGTTGTGGAGAGGTGAAGCTCGAGAAAACTCACAAGTCGTTTTTCACAATGTCGTTTCGTCAATGGTGTACAGCATTAGTCAATATTACTGTTGGATACGGCAGGAAGGTGACAAAAGGTAGTCCAAAATCTCTTGAACGGAGATAATCTCTTGATCTTCTAAGACCCCTGAGCCACCCAGCGATATTGATAAATTGATATTCAAAGATGACTCTTGTTGGAGCCACCAAGCGCAAGCTAAATTTATCACAGGCCCAATGGTAAAACGATGCGAATTATTATTTTATTATTTTTCTGAGCGGATCACTCGCCAGCAAAGAAAAATGCCGAGTTCGAACCACCACGGTCCTCATTGAAAGTGCAAACTCTGCCGATCCAGAGCCTGAAACCTTCCTGATGCTTGGCCCACAATCCTTCTCGTTGCATGGTTCAGCATTCCTTCTCTGTGTTATTGTAAATATGCCGTCTCTGTTGTCAATTTCATTTTTCTGTCGAAGTTATGTCACCTACACATTTATAAACGTTTATACCGTGCATAAATGCATGGTAAGAACCAACTTGGATTAAGTGGGTTTTTATTTATGAAGTTGGCTGGCATCGTTTTTTCAAAAAATCAATCAAAGGATTGTAACTCAGGATTTTAGTTGCGATGTGTTCTTTGACGTTTTAGATTTCTTACTATTAACAAATAGGGCTGTTTAACTTCTGCTTGGAGGGACCGGTGAGGGCTATTCGGGCAAATCCTGGGGCACCATCTCCAACCGAATGACCCAACACATGGCTTAAGCAGATGATATTGAAATAGTTGCAAGATCACTCTCGGGGGCGTTTGAGAAGTTAGATAGGGGCCTTGTAATCAGTGACCAAAAGAACGTTGATATATGAAGACGGCAAGGAACCCCACTACTACGCAGCACCCTGGAACAATTCAGATGGTCACCATTTTCCGATCTGCGAGGAGTTCAGTACCTTGGCTCGCTGGTAACAGAACAAAACGATGTGCCCTCTGAGATCAAAGAGTGAATCGTGGCGGATAATTGGTGCTTTTGGTTCCTCCAAAAAGTCCTCAACTTCAGTGCTCTCCCTAGGAAGGCAAAAGTGATGTTATGTAAGACCACGATTCGCCCAGTTGTCACCTATGGGTCTGAGACGTGGGTACTCACGCAAGAATGGGAACAGAGGCTCCGGGTTTGGGAGAGGAATTCACGGTCCAGTGTTTGACGCAGAGAACCGAGCCTGGAGAATAAGAACAAAATTTGTTCTTATTCTGAGAGAGCTACGTAATGAGCCGGATGTGGTAACATTTGTCAAGAGGAGCAGACTCCGATGGTTGGGTCACGTGGAACCTACGAAGCCTGAAAGAGTTCCACCCACATTGCTCTACGGACATCCATCCAGGTGGCAACAGATTGAGAGGAAGACCGCGTATGAAATGGATCAATGACGTGGAGGCAGACCTTAGGGCCCTTCGAGTCAGGCGATGGCGGATGGCTGCCTTAGATAGGGATGTGGGACGGAGGATGATCGAGGAGACTCAGGTCCTTTAGAGGACAGTTGAGCCGCGGAAGAAGAAGAAGAATAATAATAACAATACCATGGGGACATCAAGAGATGAATGGAATGACGAGCTATTTGAAAAACAGGCCCATAAAGAGCTAAATTAAAACAACAGACAACAAATTCCTTGTAATAAGAAACAGCAAACAAACAAAACATGTTCCATGCTTTTTCAATTTTAGCCGAAGGCTCTGAACAGTAATCATCCGGGGGTCCAGGGAGCTTGCCCCCTGGTGAGGCCCAAACAGCCAAGTTATTGTTTGTTTATTTATTTATTTACTTATTAATATTTGTTTCCAAGAACCGAACATTTCGTAATGAAAGCACCTTGAAATTCAGGGTAACCATGTTTCTTTCAAAATAAACTTGATAGTTAATATAGCGTGATAATATAGTTGATAGGTATTGGTGATAGAAAAGCCGTGTTCTTTGCAGAAGACTAATGAACTGTTTCGTGATGATTTGCAGCGTTATTGGAACAATTGTCCATTAAACAGTAAAGCACGTATTTAAATCTAATAATGATCTGTTATGAGTTGATGTCGCATTTCTAAAACTTCTACAATAAAAAAGTTAAGATAATCGTAGGCATTCATTTCCCACTTTACCAGCTTCACCACTCTGTATTTTATCCACATTGAAACGTGGAAGTGATGAACTTCGTCTCCAATCGGGTTTTCATGGCGGGGGAATCAAGCGTTCAACGCGCCCTTGATCGAAATAAGAGCAATACAGCCAGGGCACTTTCCCCCATCAAAACTCAATCGACGATAGAGCGGGAAAGGTAACCAGGACCACCCCGAGGGTAAGTAGAAAAGGCTTAAAAAGGTAGGGATAGGAAGGGCGTGTAGTTTATGTATTCAAATTTCAGCCTGCATTCACTCCCCTCGACGTTGGTCCCCGAGAGCGATGGATATCGTATGTTTCCCCCGGGATCGTTAGCATATCGCGTCGAACGAGCGGAAGCATAAACTAATCTGGAAGGGTCGATCATCGGGTCCCCAGGTTGGAAGTCAGTTTCAGAGTTTCCGCCGATCCTGCAAATCAGAGGTTTGTTGCCCCAGTGGAGTCCCTGACTTGTCAGGACATTTTCAGTTCTGGATATCCATGTGTTGAGAAGAGAGGCTTATGGAATGATCTCACTTTGCTCTCTCACTTTTAATGACCAACAAGACAATACAGGGTGTCTACAAAACAGGTTTAATTCTTTCAAGGGGTCGATTTTACAACTAATTTGCAACAAAAATGTCATTAACAATTTTTTTAGAGGCTTCTTCTCCGAGTTATTTCAATTTTAACACTTTTTTCAGTATTTTTTAACAGTATTTTATCGTGATTCTGACCTTACGTCAATAAATAGGTAAGGTAAAAGCACCAAACGTGGACGCTTCTCCAGTGGCGGACACTTGCATGAAAAAGCCTTGAAAATGAAGCTAGTAAGCTCCATGGCTCTTGATTCATCTTTTTTCGGTTGGCGCCATTGGAAACTGCATTACATTTCATATCTCTCTAATACCAAATACATTTTGTTCAGTTGCATTTCACGGAGATTGAAGTAACATAAAAAGTCAACTTAGTAAATATTCGAAAACTTTTCGTTTTTCAACGCCTGTAATGTCTAAATAATTGGAGCTAACAAACTATTGCCAGTAAGCCTAAAAACTGCGCCAGAATCTCAGCTTTCCAACGGGGTAGTCAAATAATATTTTACAATCGAATTTAGGAGAGAAATGTCTGTTTGAACGCAGAACAACGTGTATTTGACAGGGAGACTCATTGCTTCGGAGGAGCCACGGCGGTGGTGACCCCGGATCACAAAGTACTAGAGATAAGTTAACAGAGGAGAAATCTAATGTTAAAATGGCGTGCAAGCATTTTTAAGGCTGCCTCAGTTGCGCCATCTACTTTCAGCTAAAGAACTACTACGGAAACTGAAGTGGTGGTGGGGGGAGGCCACACTCTCTTCATGCCGCTTCTTTTCTAATCCTTTCGAATCACCAGAAGTAGATAACTTTTCATTTCATCGTCATTTAGATTTGCAAGAATTACTTGGAAAAGTTACATTACTTACTTACGTTGTTCTCCTTATTGCCAGTAGTTCAAATGTTCAATCAACAACTGCCGCCCATGGAAACGTACGAAACCCAGGGTATTATTGAAAATCGCTCGATTTTATCATACAAATCGAGAATATAACTAAATGTTATCAAATTAATTACTTAGATGCGGCCGGTAACGCCCCAAGGAGAAAAATATGTGTTAAACAAGGTGACCTGTTGCGATGAGGTTGGGAACAATCATGAACACGATCTGTTGCACTCATCTAGAACTACGTCCTGGGCTCCACCAATCTGATCGCTTGTAGGGCTCCCAGCTTCAGCTTTTAGCCCAGTGCTTCAGAGTCTCTCCTTTCAACCATTGATTGAAAAATGCATGTTTTCCGAGTTCAAACAGAAATTTCTCCCTTACGTTCGATTGTAAAATATTTTTTGATTACACCGTTGCAAAAATAATTTTTGCAACGGTGTAATCACAAAATATTTTACAATCGAACGTAAGGGAGAAATTTCTGTTTGAACTCGGAAAACATGCATTTTTCAATCAATGGTTGAAAGGAGAGACAACAATTATTGTTGACAAGTTGTAAAAATTCGTTGGTAGGTACTTCCGTGTTTGCAATGTTAAATGTATAAATTGACTGGGCTACATGGTCGATTCATAAGTAATCATTATAAGTAATCATAAGCATTGAATTCAAAAAATTCCTGATAATCCACATATCCTCTTTTTAAAGTTTCTTGAAACCCTTACCAGAGAGCTCCTTCGTAGGTGTTTGGAGTTCTGAAACCGAGTTCGAGAAAAAATCCGGCACGCCAGAACTATGTTCCAAACTAGACCGGAACTATGTCCAAGAGTCACTGCAAACTCAGTTCCTGGACTCGGAATTCGTGCACTGCGAACGCGTAAAGCCCTACTGCGCATGCTCGGACTGTTCTACGAACAAAGCTAGGATCAACTTGAACGCTGAACATCGAGTACTGGCCCGCCAGAGGACTCTGGTGACGTCACGCCCCTTCCAAGCCGTTGAGCATGACCACACCTCCTCTCCTATACTCAAATTACATAGAATCATGATGCCCTCACTTTTCCAAGGTTTTGCATTTGACAATTGAGTTGAAATCATCCTTTTTCTATTCAAGTTTGTTTTATTTATTCATTTATTTTTTTAAAACAAGTATACTAACTTGAAACTTTTCCGACACGTCTAATATGCGCATACATAATGTTCAAATATTAACACAGAAATTTCGGGCTCGATGATCTCCGGCCTGAAGAAAAACCCCAGTCTCGAGGAGGTAAGAAGACCCCTAGATATATCAGAGCCTGCCAGAGAGAGTGTAAGTGTAAGGATTACTCTTGAAAATCACCTGGAGCACCCCCGAGGGCGGCCGTCTAAATGAAGTGGAAGACTTGAGGCTCAAGATAAGGCTCCTCTCGAATACCTTCAAGAAAGGAAACCTTCCCTTCCTACTTCAATCATGTTGAAACTTCACCCAGAAGAGATACCTCACCACACACTGGAAAGAGTTACTCACTTCTAGACGGTTACCTCACCTACTTTTTTTAACTCACAAAGTCAAGTTGATTTCAGAGAAAACAAGAAGAAACACAGGATTATTAGACTGTAGCATCAGGAACTAAAATGGAAAAAACACTACAAATTAAATTACTAAAACCAAAGTTTCTTAGCCCATATACAGGGTATAAGCCATATTGCAGGAGTCAGTTTTATGTCAATGACAACGGACCAAAGTTTTTTCCAGCTGGCTTACTCGATGGCGACAGTCCATTTTCATGTTCTACTCGTCTCCACAAACTCATAGAGTACCCACACAGCTATTGTAGATTTTTTTCGATTTTCAGCATACCATACCAACATACTGTATGCACTGGGTATGCTTTGAAGATGTTAGGAATACATATTAATCATTTTCTATCCATCTACCAATACGGCTGATGTTGTTTTTTCTGATATTCAGTATTCCATACCAACATACCCTATGCACTGGGTATGCTTTGAAGATGTTAGGAGTCCATATTCACGTTCTACTAGTCTCCACGAACTCACCCACACGGCTACTGCATTTTTGGGTACAACAAAGATACACACGTTTTCATTACATTTATAAATATATACATACTAATCTTAATTTTGGACAATTTTTATGTTTGAAAAACGCATTGACATCAGACATTTTGTGATGAATTCGAATATACCATATATTACTATGATATATTAACTTCATTTTTTCAACCGGAACCCCCCCTTTTTATTTCAGATTCGGAGTCTACGTCAGATTCCATGAAAAATTCATACCCGCATCGATTTGTTGTATTGCGTGCAACCTGGCTTTTTGAACGCTCTAAGTTGCGCAACACCACAATTGCACAAAAATTAGGTTTCGGAGAACTCTTAGAGTGGCACATGTTTTTTCATCATTTTTTGACACTGAATCGCAGGGTGTCATCCGTTTTGGGGAAGACCAGAATTTCAAGAGGAAACATTAACATTTCTTTCACGAAAACATCAGTTTTTTGGTAGAAATCATGTTTATTTTTTATTTTCTCACCTCCTTTTGAACCACGGGCTTGAGGCCGTCTACGGTGTAGTTAAAAATAAAAACTGGCAGCATGATCATGCTTGAACTGAATAAAAATGCCTAAAAACATAACGATTTAAAAAGAGCGATTTTTTCACTAATAACAACCGAATTTTTGAATTTTTGAACATTTAGGGAAATTCAAGTCAAATTGAAAAACGGATGACACCATGTGATTTAGCGTCAAAAATGATGAAAAAACATGTGCCACACTTAGGGTTCTCCAAAACCTATTTTTTGTGAAATTGTGGAGTTGCGCAACTTGGAGCGTTCAAAAAGCCTGGTTGCGCGCTTTAAAACAAATCGGTTCGGGTATGAATTTTTCATAAATTTTGACGTAGAATCTTGAAATCGTAGTTAGTTTTCCTACTTTTCAAACATTTTTAATTTAAAATTTTGAAGTGAGGAATTTATAGCACGTGCTGCGGAAGGGGGGAGGAAAATAAAGTCCAAAAACATAATTTTTCCTTCTAAATTTGGGAAAATAACGATGAAATCGAAGAAAGGACCTCACCACGTGATTCAGCGTCAAAAATAATGAAAAAAAAAGTGCCACACTTGGGGTTTAAAAAAAAGCACTTTTGCGCACTCCGGTCACTTTACACTCGAAAAGTACCAGTTGCGCGCAATGAAAAAAAAAATCGGAAGGGGTATAAATTTCTCATGAAATTTGACGTAGAATCTGAATCTGCAATAAAAATGGGGGTTCTCATTTGAAAAAACAAAGTTAGTGTCAATTGCGCGCACTTGCGCTTAATCTTTTTTGCGCGAAAGTATTTTTCCTGAATTTTTTACAAAAAAATATGAATAATGGCGTTGGACCCATTTTTTTACGTAATTAAATATGGTAATGCCGGAGGGTGGACCATAACTTCTGGGGCACCATGTGTAGAAAAATAATAAACCTTTGTGTAATAATTTGCACAGTTTTCCACCCAGTTTTAGGTATATTTTGGGACATGTTGAATACTGTAATCAGTAAAATTCTTCAGAAACTGCGAGCAGTCTTCAGGAACAGTGTTTTGTCTGAAGAGCGGCGGCTCCACGGAAATCCGGAATCGATAACAATGACGAAACCCTTGAAGAATTTTTCCATAACCCGAAGACTGTTCAAAGCCTCCAGTGCCCTCTGGTATAACAATCCACGCACACTTAGCACCAACGGAAGCCTCCTCTTCGCTGTAAATGACATTACACGCACCATTTGCCAGCATCGCCCCTCCTTTCTATTTTCCAAGTGGTCGCTAGCAGCACTTCGTGACTCACTTTGCCCTTCCTGCCGCCCCCGACTGCCCCCGATGCCCTCATAACAACTAATTATGTTATCTCGGTTATGGCTCTTCAAGGGTTCCGTTTCCGACCCCTCTCTAACAGTTAGTTTCCTTCGGGAGGGGTTAATTTTTTTACGACGTTACGGGGCTGTTCCGGTTAGCCTGTCGGTGAAATATGGCGCATTATCCAGAACCCCGGTCCATTTTTCCGGTGGCTATTCTGATTCATCGCTCACACAGATCGCATTCCAGGGATTGTGGGCTTAATGGCATTAAAGAAAATGATTTGTTCGTCAGACACATTTTTTTATAAGCTTTTAGCGAATTTCAAGGAAAACGAAGCGATTACAATGGCCTCAAAATTTTTAGACTATAGTTTTTGAAAAAATTTGTTCACTGAAATCTGTTTTGGAACATTCTGAAACAATCTTTGGAAAATGTCCAAAAACCATAACATGAAACCACCTTTTTGTGAAACACCCCGTATAGGTATATATAATGTACCTATCCGGGGTGTTTCACAAAAAGGTTACAATCCCGTTCATTTTTGCAAAATACAGCGTAAAACGCTGCAAATTATTACACAATGGTTTATTATTTTTCTATATAGATCACTCGTCTACAAAATCACCAACCATCCAATATGAAGGAAAAAAATAGAATCAAAAATAAAAAAAAATAAATAAATAAAAAAAATAAAATAAAAAAAAATTCAAAAAAATAAATAAATAAAAATCACCAACCATCGATCGCATTTTGGTCAGCTCTAATTTGAACGGAAATTAGGCCTCTTTTGCGATTCACACTCGTGTTTTGATTTATATATATATATATATATTTCAATATAAACCCTTAAATTTTCGTAGGGAGCGAACGGTTTGTCCTACAGAGCTCCGCGTGGTCTCAAAAAATTCCAAAAATTCTATAGAATCTTAAATTGAAGGAAAAACAATACCTTTATATCGAAATTTTTTGAGTTAGGGCGTTTTCAAAATTTCAAAATTGATTTTGGAACCCTTAGAAGTGTCCTACATTAACCAAAAGCTTCGGGGCACAACTAGACCCCAAATAGAGCCTACATACCAAATTTCATCAAAATCGGTCAATGCTAAGTGGCAAAAGTGCCGCGTACGGCGTACGGCGGACGGCGTACGGCGTACGGCGGACGGACGGCCAAATTTTTATTCGATTTTTGGATTCTACGTACCTTGAAACGTAAACCATCAAATTTTGAGGGGGTGTTAAAAATTTTTTTTTCTTGGTCGATTCCAAAGGTTCATTATTGAAAATAATAAACCAAAAATTCCGACCAACGCAATTCTTCATGAATTTTTGTGAGGATCTCAGGAAAAATACGTTTGCGCAAAAAAGTTGCGCGTAAACGTGCGCAATTGACACTAACTTCACTTTTTCAAATGAAACCCCCCGTTTTTTATTACAGTAAGTACCTACTTAACCAACATTTTTCAACAATCCAACATTTTCCTACTTTTCAAACATTTTTTTTTAAATTTAGAAGCGAGGAATTTATTTATTTATTTTACCATAGCGCATGCGCAGTAGCTACTATCAGTCCGGAAGTGGTGATTTTCATAGGGGACCATCTGAATACTAATCTGTAACATCCCTGAAAGTTTCATCGAAATCAGGTAGGAAATGTGGAAGTTATGGCCGTTACAAGGAATTCACGTTTCCGCATGCGCAGTCGCTTCTATCTGTCCGGGGATGATAATTTTCGTAGGGGACCGTCACATTCCCTGAAAATTTCATGGGAATCGGACGATAACTTCGCATTATTATGAGCGTTACAAGGAATTCACGATAGACATACAGACACACAGACACTGAACCAAAATTGTTCAGAAAGGTCTAAAACGCAAAACGCGAGTGAAAATTTTGATTTTGGAGAACTTTTTTTTTTGTCCTTGAAAAGTGAAAACAAAGCTTCCGCTACCTTGGTAGACTCGGAAGCAACAACTAGGGTATTGCTTCCGAGTCCACCAAGGTAGCGGAAGCTTTGTTTTCACTTTTCAAGGACGAAAAAAAATAGTTCCCCAAAATCAAAATTTTTACTCGCGTTTTGCGTTTTAGACCTTTCTGAACAATTTTGGTTCTGTGTCTGTGTGTCTGTCCGTCTGTCATGATATACATGACATACCCTAGGAGGATGTTTTTTTTCATCAAAACTCAGTGATTCATGATGATCCATGGAAGCATGGATCTTTCACAAGTGTAAAATAATTTTACACTGACATGAGTAATTATTATGTCAAATATCCGTGGTGAAAGTAAAAAGAAGAACAAGGATGGAAGTTGGTCACCAGAGGCTGTCTCCACAACCAGCACCATGGACCTAGAGAGAAGAAGGAGAAGAAGTAGGATGGAATCAATAGGTATCTAACAATCGATTGTCCACTCCCGAATTTCTGGAAAAGTAACAGGTTGCCAAGGAAACTCTTGAGCAAAAACAATTCGTCCCCGAAAATTGCTATGGTTACATGCTTTTTTTTTAAATTTTTGCCCCATCTACACATGCGCAATAGTGTAAAAATGCTGGTCTCACCTGTTTACACCCTCTTCTCAGCCCTAGCCGGGGAGGACAAAAATCGATTTTGATCAAGACAAGCGTTAATTTAAGTCAATGGATGGATGCTATGTAGAAACATTGATGGAAGTTCTGTGTAAGGCATGGAATTATCCCTACAGGATAATAAGTCCTTGATGTAAGGCAATAACGAGTGGAGGATTCCCTTGCAGGAAAAAGATTCAACTCCTTCTATCAGTTGTCTTATCTTGCTTGGAAAAGTCGCGCTAAGATACAGTCAAAACAACCTTTCTTACCTATACTGGGGGTTTCACGTTTCATATGAATGGAAAACCCATCAGGGAATTATTATTCTACATTGATTTTAATGTATTCATTTCCGTTAACGTGATTTGAGTTCGCTTCATGATCTATATTAGCTGTGTTATTTGGGAGAACCTAGGTGGGTACCTACGTTTTCACAGTTCATCCTAGATTTACAATGGGACGTCAAACAGAGTTAACTTCTACCTATCTTATACCTTCTCGTTTGTAGGCCTAGCTACTACCACCGTACACTATGACTGGTTAAGAGCTGGGAAAGATTGAAAAAATCCACCCATTTCATATCAATGGACATAATATGTTTTCCATAGAACAATATTATTGTTCTATGAAAAAGTTGTTGGTGAAGCTCGACTATCGCCGTAAGAAGTCAACTCGTTTTTAACGCATATCTCTATACATTTTTGACTAAAAATGATCGCTGAATATGTTAATCATTTTTTTTTTTTTTTTTTTTTTTTTTTTTTTTTTTTTAACAATCTCCCCTCAAAGACTAAAGGTCTTTCTGACGGAGGGGGCACGCCATAAAAAAAAATAAATGAATAAATAAATAAAATAATGGGGAGGACGCCCAGGACTCACCCGACGCCGGCTCTAGGGATGAGGGAAGATGAGGAAGGTGGAGGTGGGAGAGAGGGATGAAGGGAAGTGCCTCTATAAAAAGACCACCAGTTCAGATATGAGCCGAGCAGGACGCGTCTGGTGACACCACGGAGTACGCCCACCGAGATGCCCAACTCGCGCAACTCCGTGGCACTTTTCCCGCACCACACTCCGCGCCACGACAAGGTCGCAGCCATCACCCTGATGTTGTTGGGTTCCACTCCTTTTAGCTCTGACACTGCTTGCCGCAAATCATCTCTATCATACTTTCTTATCTTAGCCCGCCAGGTCTGCTCCATGTCCATGCTGCCATTAACAACCTGGACATCCAGGATAATGCAAGACCTGTCGGGCTTGACGGCAACAATGTCAGGCTTCTTGCCCTGGTCACTTGGCATGTGGTATAATCTCTCCCTTTCAACATCCCAGCCGCTGGATGACAAGGCACCTGCTATCTGCTTGGCGACCGCATCATGACGTAGGATGCGGCCCCCATGAGTTCGTGGACACTGCTGCACTACATGGTACAGGTGTTCATTTCCACTCCGACAGGCACGGCAAAGGGTATCTGTCATCCCACGACTACCCCTAGAACACCGTACCGCTGTTGGCAGTGTTGCCACGCGGACGGCGTGGAAGTTCCGGTAGTCGCGGGCCCCAATGCCCTCCGAAGCCCAATCCACCCATTGGGATGAGATAAGGCTTTCGGAGCACTGTCGGAGTTCTTTACCATCTACCGACTCATGCAGGGCAGCAGCGAACTCAGCAGACGAACTGGGTTTTGGAGCAGATGGTGTTGCTCGGTCGCACCATGCTAACTGCTGCCTGACAAAATCAAGACCAGCAGCAACACGGGCGACCTCCCAGCTCGACCCCTGAAGGGCTAGCAGGCGCTGGCGGCGCAGAGAAGGGATACATGCGGAGAGAGACACAATGCCAAGCCCACCGGATTTGACCGGTGCATGGATATAGGCACTTGGGACACCAGGTGGGAACCTCAGCCAAGAGCGCACAGCAGAGCGGACTTCTCGATCTAATTCCTGCAGCCTCCCCGCCGTAAGCCTACCAAAGACTAACCCGTAGGTTAGCTTCGGCAGTAAGTACGTGCGGAGGAGGCGCAGCCTCTGCTGTGGCTTCAATGGAGCCTTGGTGATGCGGGCTAGCGCCCTACCAAGGTCCACACGGCTGGCAGTAATGGTGGCCACTCCCATGAAGTCGACTCCAAGGTACCGCCAGACCTCCAACACAGATCGAGAAGGAATGGGGGCTTGTCCTATGACAAAACCCCCATCCACAACCTTCACTTTATGTTGGCGACCCGACGGGACCAAGGAGACCGACCCACATTTATCGGGGTTGACCACAAGTCCACACCTGGATAGCTGCTTAGCAAATGCATTGAGGGCAATCTGCAAGCCCTCACGGGTTTCTGCGAGTAGGATAACATCATCGGCAAAGGCCAATGCTCCTACTCGCACCCCAGGGGCGAGATCAAACCCTACTTCTGTGGGCAGCTTACCCAAGGCCGTATCCACGACCAGGTTAAAGAGGAGTGGTGATAGGGGATCCCCCTGGCGTACCCCACGCCCTATCCGTACATCCCCTGACACCTCACCTCCTGCCTCGAGGACCGTCACGCCTTCATGGTACAGACAGGCCACATACTCGATTAATCGAGATGGGGCCCCGACACCACGAAGGCAATCGGTCAGGGCAAGGTGACTGACCGTGTCAAAGGCCTTAGCGACGTCCAGAGCGGCGAGGTGGAGTTGCCGGCGTTTAATACGGGCCAGCGAGATGACAGTTTGGAGAACTGTAAGGTTCTCCGCTGTGCCATCCGCTGGCCGAAACGCTCTCTGGACGTCACCAATGACACCAGCCACCTGGAGGCGAGATGCCAGTACTTTTTGGAAGTGGCGGAAGACTACCGAGGACACTGAAATCGGTCGATAGCCTCCAGGCCCACTTCCCCCTTTTTTGGGAATAAATACGGTTCGGGTACGGGTTAACGCTTTCGGGGGTCTTCCCGCAAGCATGAGCAGGTTGAGGATGAGCAGCTTAATCGTATTTGGTGCTTTATTCCAGCGACGGGCAGAAACACCATCCGGTCCAGCGGATGTGGAGTTCTTGACACGGCACTTGTGTGCCTCGTCAAGTAGCACCGGCGAACACAAGATGCTGCGTAAGGAATCCCTGGTGGAGACTGGGGGAACCACTCGCTCCCCAGGGTTGTGGCTGGGAGCACTTAGAAGTGGCTCCCAGAAATCCACAAACTCCTGAAGAGGGGGCTGAACTTGATCTTCCCCAGGCTCCTCCAGTACCTCCGCAGCTACACGTGCCGGATGCTTCCTCCACAAACTCTGAACCCGGTGGTACTCCCGCCGTCTTGCTTGCTTAGCTGCTCTGCGACCTCCACGCAACACCATTCTGGGAGGAGGTCCCCCCTGGTGCTGCGTCACGGTCGCATCCCCAACCCGCGGGAAGATTCTCCCTAGATAGGCTGCAACCTCGTCCTCCAGGTTGTCCAGCCCTTCAGCAGCCCGCCTCGCCAGATCCCGCAGGTAGGTGCTTTCATAGCCTTCAATACGACCTACCTGCCCCCCGAGCCTCAAGACTTCGGTCTTCAAATCGGCAAGAAGACCGGAGGTCCCGGGGGAGGGATACTGAATGGCAGACTGCTGGTCCACGCCAGCAACAGGAGATGCGGGAGAAGCCCCACCGCTATTTGCCAGGATAGCTTCCTGGACAAGCTGCTTATAGTGGGGCTTCAGGCGGAGGTTCTTGATGGCAATGACTGTGCGCGTGGGAAAACGTTCGCTTAAATAAACATTTATATTACGTACCCCATTGCGCACAGCCACCACCTCATCTGCCGCCATCCTGCGCAAATCCTCGGAAGCATACCTAGGCTGCACTCGTTCAACATTAATCTCTTCATTTGCAGCAACAGGATGCTTCCGTCTGACATGGACACCAAGGCCAGACCTGGAGGTGAATGCCCGCTCACAATGGGCACACTGGGAAAGAAGTTGATGATTGTTCCCCAATTGGTCCTTTGTCCCAAAAGTAGGCATGTGTGATCCTATGGTTAAGTTTTTGTATTTCTGGTTTGGTGCCCCACCACTTTGAGGGACACCCAACGCCCTTGACCAGAATATAAAAATGCAAGGTGTTCGGACACAATAAAAAAAAAAACTTCGACGCGCGACACACCGAAAAGAGAACTACGGCGGTTTTGGAGTCGGTAATGAAAATCCAACATGAAATGTGCGTTAGAACGTACCACCGGCTATTTTTTTGTTGGCTAAGGCACTCGGTCGATCTATGGATGGTATACCTTTCTGGACGACACACCACTCAAGCGGGATAAAATCATCGATAAAAACTATCGTAAGTTGAAACCTCGAAGTCACCACCTAGCAACGGCACTTTGAGACATTACGAGACCCCGAAAGGGGAGGAAAACCTCAAGGATAAAACTCCTCGTCTACTCTCCCCCTTCAGTCTCTAGAGGAAAAAAATGGAAAAAAAAGGTAGGAGACTCGCGGTGGAAAAGGCAGGGAAGAAGAGAAAAGTCATAAATCATTGAATTACGTGCGAATCAACAAGTTAAATCTAGTTCTATCATCCCTTTTCTCAGGGTTTTTCAGAGTTATTTACGATCCGACGGTGCCCGGCGCCTCTGCATGTCATCTTGCGGAGCCCCCCTTCGCCGCTCTTCACCAATTAAGCGCCTTGTTTACTAGAAAATTTCTTATTCTTCCACCGAGTTATTCCATTCTTATTTCTCACTTTTATTCTTTTCCCTTAGTAGACACGATTTCTGACTCGTTCAACAGCTTTGCGATACTTCCTCGAACTTGAACGCAAAATTCGACGAGAAACCATGCTGATGATTTCGACCTGAATCAGAAGGCAATTGAGAACATAAACTTTTTACAATGTTACCCATACTTATGTACATTACACACGTCAAAAAAAGTTTTGCATCACTGTAGAGTCACTGCAGTATAGCTGTTGCGTTGTCAATCATACTCTCCCTTTCAGATGCCACTCCGAGGTCCGTCATCAACAGAACCAGTAGCCCGAAATCTTTGCCAACATCTCACTACATCACTTTGCCCGATATGGCGAGTCGAGTTTAGTGACAGGAAAGGAATTTTTCAATAACGGGAACTATTTTTCAGGAATTCTAGGTAAATTTTGTAGATTGAAACCGTTTTGTCTAAATCACACCTACAGGATTAGTTCATGTATCCTCCGCTAGGGATGGTAAAGCATATTGGTTTATTATTTTCAATAATAAACCTTTGGAATCAACCAAGAAAAAAACAAATTTCAACACCCCCTCAAAATTTGATGGTTTACGTTTCAAGGTACGTAAAATCCGAAAATCGAATGAAAATTTGACCGTCCGTCCGCCGTACGCTGCACTTTTGCCACTTAGAATTGACCGATTTTGATGAAACTTGGTATGTAGGCTCCATTTGGGGTCTAGATGTGCCCCGAAGATTTTGGTTGATGTAAGTCAATTCTAAGGGTTCCCAAAATCAATTTTGAAATTTCGAAAACGCCCTAACTCAAAAAATTTAGCTATATAGATGTTGTTTTTCCTTCAATTTAAGATTCTATAGAATTTTTTGAGGCCACCCGGAGCTCTGTAGGACAAACCGTTCGCTCACTACGAGAATTCAAAGTTTAGACGTACGATAAGTCAGAAACACGAGTGTGAATCACAAAAGAGGCGTAATCTCCATTCAAATTAAAGTTGACCGAAATGCGATCGATGTTTTTCTTCATGTTGGATGGTTGGTGGCTTTGCAGATGAGTGATCAACATCGAAAAATAAAAAATAATAAACTATTGTGTAATAATTTGCAGCGTTTTCCCCTTGAATCACCCGCATCGCATTATCTCAACCTTTACCAAAAAAGGGCACTGAGCTTATTTCATATGATTCAAAGGAAAAACGCCTCATTATCCCTAGCGAAGGATGTATGAACTAATGCTGTAGGTGTGGTTGAGACCCTCGTGATTGAAACCACCAATTTTGCTCCCTCTAATTATACTATCTCCCACATAGATTGCTACCTAGTCAAAATGCTAAGTTATCAGGAGTATTTAGATTTGTATAGATAACTTATTCTAGAACTTACCTATTACAGTCAAGTTGACTTTCGAGTTTCGTGTCTGACCGATCTTGAAGTCGACGCGACACCTGAAACAGTACAGATCACATTATTCACTGATGTAAACTAATGAAGGAGAGTCTAGCCCCCAGAAAGTATTGTCGGGTTTCAGTGCTACCTACCGCTACTTCAGCGAACTACCATCCTTTTTCAGCTCGATGTGAGCGTGGTCAAGCAGCATTTCTGAAAAGTAGGCTTATCTCGATTTAACCACTCTCTAATTTCTAAGTTTGGCTGTTAGTTGTTATTTCTTTTTAGACAAACATCAAGTTCACCACTAGTGCATTCAAATCAATTGTAAAACTGAAGAAAACGTCTGCCAAGTGGGTGTGGCACATAGCTTCCTCGTATCCATAACCCGATTGTATAGATGATCCGATGCATAGTAGTTAATCTCAAAACATCAAAACAAGTTAATCTGTAACATCCCTGAAAATTTCATTGAAATCGGATGGAAAATGTAGAAGTTATGGCCGTTACAAGGAATTCACGTTTGCGCATGCGCAGTGGCTACTATCAGTCCGAAGGTAGTGATCTCCATTAAGGACCATCAACAACCTAATCCGCATAATCCCTAAAAATTTCATTGAAATCGGGTAGAAAAAGAGGAAGTTATGGCCGTTACAAGGAATTCACGTTTGCGCATGCGCATTCGCTTCTATCAGTCTGGGGATGATGATTTTCATAGGGGACCGTCTACACACCAACCCGCACAATCCCTGAAAATTTCATTGAAATCGGACAATAACTTCGTATAGTTATGCGCGTTACAAGGAATTCATGACAGACACACAGACAGACAGACAGACACACAGACACTGAACCAAAATTGTTCGAAAAGGTCTAACACGCGAGTGAAAATTTTGATTTTGGAGAATTTTTTTTTCGTCCTTGAAAAGTGAAAACAAAGCTTCCGCTACCTTGGTAGACTCGGAAGCAATAAATGTTCTCGAGTCGACTAAGTCCATGTACATCGCTACATTGTAATCTTGGGATAACTGCAAGTTAGAGGAGCGACGGTAATGCTGTTGCGAGCGTGATCACCTGATAAGATATCAGAAATGGTAGTTCGTTGAAGTGGCGGGAGGTAGCGCTGAAACCCGACAACACTTTCTGGGAGCTAGACTCTCCTAATCTAGGAAAAATAAGAACTTTAGTTGGTGAATTTAGTAACTTGAAACTTGAAACAACTTTTCATTAGGGATTTGTTACGACGAAGAAAGAGACATGGAAGAGGTTAAGAGAGGAGGGCGTTTGGAGTGCATAGCGCAATTCAGGCTATGTGGTTACGAAATGAGATCACAGACCCAGGAGGGTTGGAAATTAACATTTTCAAATCAAGCTACTAGGACTAACACCTAATAAAGGCTGATACCTACATATCGGGATGTTGCTTCAGAGTCTACCAAGGTAGCGGAAGTTTTGTTTTCACTCTTTAAAGTTGAAAAAAAAAAATGTTCTCCAAAATCAATTTTCACACGCGTTTCACGTTTTGTCACGAAAACCTTGCCACAGCCATAACTTTTACATTTATCATCCGATATCGATGAAATTTTCAGAGATTCTGAAGATTGACGTGAAGATGGTGCACTAGGAAAATCATTACCGTCAGACTGATAGTAGCCGCTGCGCAAATGTGAAATCTTTGCCACAGCCATAACTTCTACAATTCTCATCTGATTTCGATTACATTTTCAGGGATTGTGCGAGTTGGGGTGGAAATGGTCCCCAATGATACTAGTAGAAGGTACTCAGTGATTTATGTTTTAAGATTAATTAACATGCATCGGATCATCTATACAATCGTGTTATGGATACGAGGAAGCTATGTGCCACACCCACTCGACAGACGTTTTTCATCATCTGTAATATGAGAGGTGTGTCAACAACTTTCCTCGCCTATCACGAGTGACCTTGAACTAACACCTGTCCGGAGATCGATTAGACAGAGGATCCATGTGTCAGCCAAAGGTGAGTGTTCAGTCCTTTCTCTTCATTGAAATTCATACCTGTTGGGTTCCTCCTTTCCCCCTGCAAATCGTTTTTCCATTGCGCCACTCAACTTGATGAATGTTAATGCGATTATCTGATGTTAACTGTGTTAGTCCGTATAATTTAATAAATAATATCAAATTTACAAACTACATATAGGTTCATTATTTTCTATAATGAACCGTCGGTATCGACCAAGGAAAATTTTGTAAAATTTAGAAAAAAATGTTTCATTTTAAAATTTTATTTTTTTTAGCTCTTGGTTGATGTCATTCACTTCTAAGGGGTGGAAATTAACGGTTGAAATTGTCAATAGCGTCCTTGCTTGAAAACGTTCAAAATAAAGGTATTGTTTTTTCACCAATTTGAGATATCATCGAATTCTTAGAATTTTTTCAGACCACCCCGAGGTCTGTAGGACAAACTTACGATAAATCAGAAACACGAGTGTGAATCGCAAGAAATGTATAATTTTCGTTCAAATTTTAGCTGACCAAAATGCGATCGTTGTTCGTTTCTCAGAGTTGCACTCAGTTTTGCGTCCTTAGCAACCAGTAATAACATTTCCCTGTTTTTCCCAGTTTAATTCCCCTTTTTTAAACTCCCTGTTTTTTTTTTTCAAACTGAGAATGAAGCGTTTTTATCTCTTCCAAATAAACTTGATTGTGAAGTAGGTTGGTATGTGGTTGGTAGGTAGTATCCAAAGTTGGTAGATAGTAATAATGGCAAAGCTGTGTTCTTTGCAGACGAGTGAACTAAACAGAACATTAATAAACCTTTGTGTATTAATTTGCAGCATTTTTTGTTTGTATTTTTCCAAATATCCTCAGACAGTGTGGTTCACCACACTTCAATCAAGATGGAATAAAAATTGAGGTGTGTTGCCATACTTGAAAAGTGACAACTCTTTCAATAGGTCGGCATTTTTTTGACCTTACAGTAAAAAACAATTCGAATAATGAAATTTCTCACACATAACTAAATACTTAACTAAATAATATTAGGTTACTAAAATAAAACATTCATATAGAGAGACAACTGAAAGTTGGAGAAACAACGTTAAAAGTAGAGCACGTGAGCAGGTAAATCACGTTTGTTCCACTGTCCAATTGTCCTACCTAGTAGAAGAGGACAGAAAAAACCCTTTGGCATAAATAAATTTGAATATTTGGCAAACTTTTGGCATACCAATTTGAACTTTTGGCATCTCAATTTCAACTTTCGTCATATCCATTACGTTTGGACAACTACTGGAGTTCTTGTCTTCCTACTCATCTCATGGAAGAAAAAAAAGTAGAAGAGGATTAGGCCAATACCTACAGATCAGTCAAATAACCAGCCAGTGGTGAGTCAGATGTTACTTAATTCCACGCATTTCCCCTAAAAACGTCGTAAGCTATGATATATTTTTAATTTATTTTTCGTGTCACGATCCCATAACATGAGATTTGCGAAACCTGATTTTTTTCCCTGCCTCCTGCTCATGACATCATGAGTGGAAATACCAAGTCCCTCGAGGGCCCAACCTAATAACGTGTTTTTCAAAGGATCCCTCGGCTGAATGTGTAATTGAATTATAATTTATGATAAATTAGAATACTGAAAAGGAGTCTTGTCATCCTCACGCACTGTTTGGTTCAATTTACATTTTCTAGATGTTCGAACTTGATGAAAGAATAATGTCATCGTGGTGAACTTTAAAAGCTTAGTTATTTATACTTATGATTCTATCAGAGGTAACCGGAATCTTGTTCCTTTGACTGAGTTGTTTTTTCTAAAAAATGTAATAATAACGAGCGAACTTTACATGGTTTGGATTACTGAGGGACGTTTCAAGAAATTTAATTTGGGAGGAGAGAGGGGTTTTGAATGGGAATTTTCTATCCATACTACAAGCAAATATTAGCAGGGAAGTCACAACCAATTGCCTTCCATGTAAAAGACGCATAGATAAGGGAATGTGTATGCTTGGAGGAAGGTGGAAAGAGGATGTTTAATGAGTATGGTACACTCTCCATACAGCAAAAATGGTTCATCTGTTGGAATCATATCTCATACATTACTCATTTCTATTGATTTTTTCATTCAAAACAACCTTTCGAATAATTTTAAAAAATTTGATTAACTCTGGTGTACAACTGTTCGTCAAAGCGACAAATTTCAATAATTGTATCAGTACTTGTACTTGCATTGTACTTCATGTATACGAACTGGGGTAGTGCCTTCCACGCATGTGTTGGTAAGTTATTTTCGTTCTACTTCAAGTCACATCGTCGATGCGACGAATGAGTTGTAATAGAGATATAATCTGCAGTTCGTCAGATAGACGATTCGGTTGTAATACAGATTAAATTAGGTGAGATGAATGAGTATCGTAATAGGTAATTTTCACAAGTTCGTAACTGTCTATGAGTACCAATATTGATCCTTCTTGCACCTCATTTTGATCATTAGCTAAGTGTTCAGGATCAAATAAGTCTTTAGTTCGGTTCAAGTTCTACTGGATGGTGCAGAAGCTGTTCCTAAGAAAACGAAGAGGTTGCCTCGATAAATCAACCTCTGGCTGTGCTGCCAGCTCTTCTACACAACAACCTCTTCAACGAGCTCCTTCACGTATAAAAAGTTTTGGTTTTGTCGAGCCCAATTTGCCTGGAAAATATTCTAAGTAAAGTAAAGTTAGTAAAGTAAACAATTTCAGGTTGGATTTTCGTCCGACTCCCATTCCTGGCGTCGCGGACGTCATCAGCTGTCTTCCTAAGGGAAGATCAGAATTTGTTCTGATGATTTCGCTCATGGCTTCCCATTGCCTCATCGCCCTGGGTTGGGACGAGGCACAGTACTGTGAGTTTATGGGTCAAGTGATCAAAAATCAATATGTGGAGAGTTCTGTTAGGGAAGGTTGCTCTGATCATGGATTTCATACTACTTCATATTTCAAGGAAAGAAAATTGCGCAATAAATAATATTAGAAGAAGTTTATGAAAATTACTGAAAATTTAAATTCAAAACAAAAGTAACATTTCATCAATTTTACAAAAGTTTAGGTACCGAAAAATAGGTAATAATTAGATGTTTTAGAAGTGCATTTCACTGAATGATGAATCTAAATCGTCACTGTTATTAGCGCTGCTGATACTGGAGAGAGCGCTTCCACAACTCAGTTCTTCATAGCGTTAGATGTGCTTGGTGTCAATGAAGTTATCCCTAATCAGATACTGGTTGATGACTTCATAATCTTTTCTGTTCTATTCTGCTGACATGAAAAATGCGAGGATGTTTTGTTTTCCTCTCCACACTTCCTGCGACTTTAATTTTTCAAAAAGCTTTCTATTAGGATTGAAAATTTCTTAGAAAAAAAAAGTCGCGGCTAGTCGCGGCAAATTCCAACGGGATTGAGTCAAGGGATAGTGCCAGAAAACATTCATCAAATGCTCTAATTCCTCATTTCTCCTCTTGTTGAGAAATTCACTATTTAATGTTAAGGTTTAAGAAGAAAAATTGAGAATTATTATTGTGACGATTTTACCGAGTGCTTAGGAGAAATTCATACTTCAAAAATTATTTAAAAAACGTGAATAAAGCACATACTTATGCCGTGACTCGTCATGAAGAGCAATAAGACCCAACTTGTTGATATGACGGTATCCGCACTCATAATGATCAGGTAGTTCATCGTAAGCGTTTTGGGTGAAATGAGTTATTAACATAAATGATCGGGGAACTTGCCCTCTGGTGATCCGTAAGAGGCTTGTGAGGTCAGGAAACCTATTTAAACGTGCTCAAAGACTATCTGGGGAAGGTTCTTGCACTCCTTTCCAATACTAATAGACGTTCGTTTTTTCGATTTTTTACACATACTCACAGTACTGTGCGAGGGGGAGAACTGCGACCGACTCGCCCCGAAAATATCCTGCAGAGGCGGGCCACGAACTCACGGCCCCTGCAACCGGTTCGAGTCCCGTCTCCAGAGACACACGCCGTAGCTCGCTCGGTCACAGCTGACCCAATATTGTAAGTTGGAATACGACTCCTATTTCAGCTGTTCTACCTAATTTTATAATCTTTGTTTTGATTCATATTTTTAATGACCTTGAAGTAAGAACTATTAATATCACATGAATTTAAATTTTCATATTGTAGTATGAAACATCTAAGGGGCATATCAGTTACATTACCAGAAATTCAATATTTCAGCCCAGAATATGGATGAAAAGAACTATGATTACATACTTAAAAATGCTTGATCACAGATTTATTCAGGTTATCATTGTACTTGATCGTATTAGCTTTATATATTCACAATAAACGTTAACATCAACTACTAATACTAAGTACAAAATAATTGTCTTACTTTGAAGATACGCTAAAGCATAACTATGCTGTTAACTTTATGCTGAGGTATATTTATGCTTTGAAATTTATGCTAGAGCATAATTATGCTATACAATGTATGCTAAAGCATAAAGCGCACTTTAGCTTATCTTCAAAGTAGAACAATTAGTTTGTACTTATTATAGGTAGTAGGTTATAGGTTGTAGGTAGTTGACGGGAATATGTTACCGTTTCATATGAATATAGTCTTAATGCGATAAAATACTGTGTGATAATGTGAATATTTATGTGATCAAGCTTTTGTAAGCATGTAATCATAGTTTCTTTTATTCATATTCTGGGCTGAAACATTGAATTTCCGATGATGTAACTGATATGCCCCTTAGATCATTCATGCTGCACTATGAAACCTCTGGACTAATTTATTTGTATCTACATCAATGTATTTATTATCATTTATTAAAGTGTATTTATAACCAATTATTATTATTATTAATTAATAATATATTAGTATTAATTATTTATTATTAATTAATAAATAATTATTATAATTATTATATAATTCTAATTATTATATATAATTATTATAATTATTTATTATCAATTAATAATATATTATTATTAATTATTAATAATTTTATTAATCATTATTGTATTTATTTGTATATACATCAATGATACTGCCAACACTGTTTGGTAAGCTTAAAAAAATGTTGAGATCTTTAAAAAGAAGGCTGTTTTTTCTCGGTTTTGGTACTAAATATGTTAATGTTCATTGGTAATTGGTCATTATCTTCCAGATTTTTTTGTTTTGAATACATCAATTAACAATTTATTATAGATTTTGAATTTAGTCATTTAATTCCTCAGATTTCAAAAATGATCTATATTTTGATCAATATAGGTATCACAATTTTCTAAAGTTGTTCGTCTCATAGACGAATGAGATAATAATAAGCGAGAAAAAAATGGCGTTATATTCCAGGGTTGAAAACTGGGAAAACCCCCTTTACAAATATATTATTATATCAAGTAAGTAGTATCTTTCTAAATTTATGATATAAACAACTCTAGGTGTATTAATTTAATAGGTAGGTATAGCCTGAAAAGTAAATTGATTCGAATGTTTTTTGCGTTTTGTCTAAATAACACCTACAACATTAGTTAATGTATCCTCCGCTAGGGATAGTAAAGCATTTTCCCCTTGAATCACCTGCATCGCATTATCTCAAGCTTTACCAAAATAGGTAACCAAGCCTATTTCATGTGATTCAAAGGAAAACGCGGTTTAGACGCACGTTGTTTCTTGCTCTTGTGGTGGGCAAATAAGAAGTAAGGTAAATTGAAATGGAGGTCATAGTAGGTATCTCGTTGATCTCGAATATGAACTCTCACGTAATGTGAATATTGCAGACGACCGTTAAATTTTGAACGATACTGTAACAACGTCCGTTGTGTATGCGATTTTGCACGTGCGTGTAACAGGACCGACGTTCCCCGTCTGGTGTTCAGTTGAATCCATGTTTTATAAAATGCCTCTCTCCCTCGAGGCCTTCAGATATTCCAACCTAAAATAGTTGGGACATGAGCGAGCGGACTGAAACGGCGTTGAAAAGCTTATGGAGTTGGAGCAACTATGCGCTCAGCTAATATGACCGTGGATGTTATGGAGGGGTTGTAGTTCTGAGGAGATTCCCCGTGGACCAACTATTATTTAACCCTTTCGGCTCAACCCTTGGATTCTATAGCTTATAACGTCAAAACTATTCGCGAAGCTTCAACCCCCGTCTCTAACGCACCTTCACATCTTATCAGTCAGTGCCTCTCGAGACCTCGGAGCGAATGGGTTTGAATAAATGAAAAGCGTCTCAATTTATCATCATGTTGATTATAGCTGCGTTACCACTTTCTCGGGTATAGTTTAGCATGATAATGCTATCCAGCTGGGGATCGATCTTTGCTCGGATGCCGTGCAAATGCAAATGTGCTAACACAGACACTTCCATCGTCAACCTAACCAAGATGCTCGCAACTGGAGGTCGGAGATTATGTAACTGCACCGAAACCTGTAGCATCTCTGTTGGTTCAATATCAATACCTCAACAGGCCCACAGTTCCACTAGTGACTTCAAATTCCCACTGACAGAATGCCAATTTCTTCCGTGCCCCAATTGTACCAAGCAACGCAATTGAACTTTCTCGAAATAGCCAGATGTTACAAGATACAAAAATGTGTAGTTATGGCAACTTAGGCACACCTCTCAAAGAGGGAAGGGGTGAACAAAAAACTTCTTTCAAATGGGTGGGGCACATAGCTTCATCGTATGCATAAGCCGACTGTATAGATGATCCGATACACAGTAATCAATCTCTTAAGTACCTACCTCTATCACCACAATCAATCTACACGTCAATCCGCACAATCTCTGCATATTGTTATACAATGTATGAGTTATGGTAGTTACAAACATTTCACGTTTGCGCATACGCACAAAATACCTCCATTTTGAGGGCCATGATTTTCATAGGGGACCATCTACACTCTAATCTGAACAATCCTGAGAAATTCCGTCGAAATCGGATGGGAAATGTAGAAGTTAGGGCAGTAACAAGGTGATACAATCTTGCGCATGCGTAGTAGCTACTATCAGTCTGGAAGCAATGATTTTCATAGGGGACCATCTTCACGCCAACCCACATAATCTCCATAAATTTAATCGAAAACGGATGAGAATTGTAGAAGTTACGGCTGTGGCAAGGAATTCGAGACAAACAGACAGACATGGAACAAAAGTTGTTCAGAAAGGTCTGAAACGTAATACGCGAATGGAAATTCTGATTTGGGAAACTTTTGGTGATTCTAATTTTGGTCCATTCAGTCACGCTCCCATTTGTAAAGAAAGTGAAGAATTTGAAGTTGTTGGTTGACTGTAACCTCAAGTGGTCGGTTCATGTTCCAATCTTTGCTTCTCCTTCTCATGGACTATGTCAGTTTAGCGTACATAGACATGTCGTGCCAAAAAATAGAAGGGCTTCAGCGTGTACAAAATGCACGTATTCGGTTTATTTTCAAAATTAATAAGTGGGACGACGTAACCGAATATCATGAAAGAATAGGATGTCTCAAGATTAAAGAGTGGCGTTTTTATAGACTGGGAGTAACATTGTACAAAATATTGAAATCTGATAAACCCCTTGTAATTAAGAGAACAATTTACATATTGCTAGGAGGTGAATAAGTATGAGCCCAGAGAAAACCGTCTCATAGCACCATACCATAAAACAAACTTTTATGAGAAATTATTTCATGTACAGGCCTTGTTGTTCGTTTTTTTTAACGATTTTAGTGAAATATTTAAGCAAGCTGCGAGTGTAAAGAGTTTTATGAAAACGTTTAAAAAGGAATTGTTGAAATTGTATTACATATTTCTATAGTTCTCACATTTAAAAAAAATAGTTTAAGGCAAGCTTAATCTATCATTTTTACTAGTTTTGTCACTAACTGAGAGAGAAAGATTCTAAAAAAATACGTTTTGTAATTTTGGTTTCTGCAATCATGGTAAAGAGGGCAAAATGGCCCTAATGTACGTGCAAATTGATAAATAAACCAGTCGAACTTCTTATAGCTTGACCAATATTACGAATGTATCTTGTTAGCTTCAAGCTCATCGCCTGATACTAATTACAAGGATAATTAGTCAGCGTTTTTCCGTTATTAGGTGGTGTTACGAGTAGGTACATATTTGACTTATTTCCATCCGCCGGACCCTTTCTATTTTGAAACTTTCCTTTCAAGTTACTTAGTTGAACGGGCAAATATTATATTTTAATTTGCGATAAGTGAGAGAACGATAAGGTACCTTTCTATGGAACAACACATCTCTCACCGTCTCCTAAACTAATATTTGTATTCAAGAATTCGTTTGGGGATCGGCTAATGGGCATGGTTGTACCTACACGTACGAGTCTGAAGTAATTCAGAAGGTCAGTTCAGCTGAGGGGAAATTGGGAACTAAAGAAACTGCTTACAAGGAAGTTAAATATGCTGGTCGAACGACCAGAGAGCCGCCTTTCTTGATACCACCACGTATTCTTGACAGCGTATCCTTTTGGACCGCAATTATGACTCTTGTTGGAAGCTTTATGAAATAATTGTATAATATACAATTATTTGGGCGCGTGAAACAGGATACCTAGTTCCTACCGGAGTGCAGCAGTTCCTAAGTCGGAGTGCAGCACCTACTTACTTCTCCACGCACTTACCTTGGAGTTTGGTACAGCATCCATGAACAACAGACACGGACAGACAGCGGGAGATTTCAGGAGAGAAGTGATTATTATTAACGGAAGTTTCGGATGTTGGACAGACAGCGGGAGGGTTCAGGAGAGAAGTGATTATCATTAACAGAAGTTTCGGATGTGTTGTGTTTGATTGCTAAATTATTTAACCAATTTATTTGTTGAAGTTAGTATTGTGTTTGATTATGGAAGAACTAAGATCAAAAGTAGGATTCGCTCTCAACAGCTTCTCAATAGACGTCACTCAGCTATTTTTTTCTGTCAAGTTCAAAGAACAGGTGTGAGGAAAATCATTACAATCATGAATTCCTTCAAACTGAATCTCAACCGCCAAGTAGTGGATTGTGGGAAGAATTCGCTCGTGAACCGATGCGTACCTATAATGCAAAGAGTTTTTGATGAGAGAAAATTCGATGAGGAACCACCCTCCCGTCTATGATCATCTAGACGGAACCTCAGTTTGTTGATGTTTTTATGAAGGAAAAGGGGTCAAATTTTGTCGTTTGAGTGGAGTAAGTAGATGCTGCACTCCGCCCACATATATGATATAGGTATTGGTGCTGAACCAATAAGGTGATGTTTTTTGTTTTCATGGTGGCTTACCTGTATATCCCAGCATCAGACTCGCGAATGTGGTCCACCCCGAGTTCTGCGGGCTGCTTTTCAGGCATGAAGTACGCCCGATTTGAAAAAACGTTCTCGTCGGACCATCTTTCAGCCTGTTTGAAGTCCCTCTCTCTGGCGTCGACACTAAAACAAAAAATGAGAATGCAATTAGGTTAGAATCTCGAAAAAATTAATCCAATTTTTGGATAATTTTCAGCATTGTATTAGAACATGGTGCATCAATACGCAAAACACGATACCACATACCTATCAATCACGTTCAGAAAAAAAGATGTTAAGGTACTTGGTAAGTGGAAATCATTAAAACACTAACTGTACCTAACGCTTTTTCGTGACATATTTTTTGACCAAGTTTGTGATGCTTTTGACATTTTATGTCTTTACTGTGGCACTTAAACGAAAAAGCGTCACAAAATTGGTCTTTCGTTACATTTTTTCGTTCATGTGCCGAAGTAGACATAAATGTCAATAACATAATAATATTGCAGCATTCGATTCTTCCAATTGATCGGTGACGTTTAATAACCATAACGTTTAGTAGAAGAAAATTATATAAATAGACTTTTCGACTCGTACTTTATAACTCGTACATTAGAAGCCTGAACTAACATATTGAACAGAGAGAGTTTACAGCGGTTGAAAACGGACGTTTTATCCTAATTTTTTAAACTGTGAGAGGAAAGTAAGTATAAATTAATCTAACAGCACAATCCCGGGAGGCATATTGTCTGGGGGAAGTGGTATAATCAACGTTAAGTAAACAATACTATTCAACCGAGTTAATGGTGCGCTTAAGTTGCTTTTGTTTTAAAGTAAACTTCGTATTTCCCCTTCTATTTGTACAATGAGATCTACTCCCTTCTGACGTTCGAGGGTAAGAGGGAAAGAGCGTTTGACCGGCCAAGCTATATTTCAGCAAGGGCTACGGTTTGTCTTTGCGAGTCAACAATTAGCTGTTTTACACGATTATTGTTGACGAACTCGTCAAGTGACGTCACCCTACCACCACTTTCCTCTCAGGGAAAATTCAACGAGTATGTAAGCTCATTCAGGGATGCATACTCGATCGACTTTTTCTTTTCTAATTACCTTCGTCTCAGTCCATCAAGCTAAAGTATCTGCAGAGACCCCAGTTTGTCTTCACCAACGCCGAACTCTGCAGTCACTTCACCTTAGAGCCCTTTTCTAATAATTAGTCTCAATAGGTAAATGTCCTGTTGATTAACGGTAGGTCTAACAGACGCGGGAGACTACAGGCGAGCAAATCTTCATGCACTCCGCCTAGCAGTCGGTCGCAAGACGCCAGGGTGATAGTGCATTCAGGCTAGGGCTCGGGGCTATCTCTCGCCCTTTGAGTAGGGGGTAAAGAAATCACATCAGCCTCATCGAGCAGGTCATCTCCTTTACTCGACGACACGCCAACATAACAAGTACATTCTGACTGACTCAGTGTCTGAGAGAAACCTACTACATTTCACCGTTCCCCCTGAAAAAGTGTCTCAGAATACCTTCATTGCAGTAATCGTGCTGGACGAGGTCAACCTTCGAAGAAAACAAACCGAATTCACTAATGTCATCCACGTGACGGGGGGGACTGACCACGTGGGACCGCACAGAAAGCCAGGGGAGCCAATTTTGTGTGGAGAAAATCTCTTGGTGTCTGTAGGACCCTTGTCGGGTACCAAGGGTTAATTATACAAGACGCTGATTCTGGGAATTAAACTGAAAAACGTTACAAAGGTCATTCAGACCTATAGAATAACAGGAAATCACATCTCCCATGGAATTGCTTTATATAATCACTAATAGAGATTCATGAATCAACGTTGTTTGCCACCCACGAAGATGTCTCGTCCGTGAGGTATGGAAGGTTTTTGAAGATTAGAGCTATTCTAGAAGAAAACCAAGCCAAACTGTAGGGTTAAATTACACAAGAATAGATGCTGATACTGGGAATTAACCTGCAGGATGTTACAACCGTCATTCAGACCTCTGGACTGACCTCCATAATTAGTTCACCCATCAATTCTCCGCAGCGTCGAAAAGGGGGGATTTCTACGCCATTCCCGAATTAACTGCCCGCGTAGAGCTGTTTTCTGTGCCTTTCGCCTCACCCACCTCCATAAAACCTTGATTTAGCCCCTTTCCCAAGGCTTCCGCGACTCACATAACCCCGCGGTTCGGAATGAAAACCACCCATCCAAAGCTTGAAATGGAAGAGGTTACGGAACCAGAAGTTGGGGGCTGAGGAAATAGTGTATGCCGACGAGGTTTTTAGGACATATAAAATTGGGTAGGAACCTCGAGGAACATTACCACGTAAAGTGGGGCGTATCCTTTCATCCTAGAGCTCCCCTCTTTTCGCGCTTTCGCCACCGCCGAAAACTCCACGGTTTTCTGTCCTTCCTTCTCCTTTCCTCGGGAGAAATATGTGTGCGGAAGTCAGGGCGAGCCTGGGAGAACCTTGTCTCCCAACCCCGCCCAAGAGGCCATAACCACAAATAATGGTTATTTATCTTATTATGAATCATCTAGCGGAGAACCAGGTGCACCCATACATTCGCAACTATAATAATATTCGCGTACTTCTCCCTTTCCAGTATTTCCCAAACGAAAAGCCTGTTTGTCCGGTATTCATGTCTTTTGGCTACAGTAAAAGGGCTCCCATGCAAGGAAACTCCTCCATGATTTCTCAAGAAGATTCTGAGTTGTGAGAGTATCGATCATTCATGTGTAGCTCACTATCAAATTTTTGGGAATAACCTCCTCGGAGTCATCAAAACGTTAGCGATTTTATTTTTTATTTTTACAAGTTTGCAGATAGATACTCGTATGCATGCCATAACAAAAAAACGCTGCAAATCATTGCTCAAAGGTTTATTATTTTTTTGTATAGATCACCCTTCTGTATAGATCACTGGTTCTCCATCAATAGCACCTACCACCATCTGTATTCTCCATTGACCCGCCCTCTCAAATTTCAGGTTCCTGCGTTCAACAGAAGAGAAAATGGCCTTGGAGCTCACTCAGCTGATCAGTTACTACTCAGGCGCCTTCAGCATTCTCCTTTGACCCTGCCTGTAAAATTTCAGCTTCCTGCGTTCAACAGGAGAGGAAATGGCCTTGGAGCTCACTCAACTGATCAGTGACCACTCAGGCGCCTTCAGCATTCTCCATTGACCCGCCCTCTCAAATTTCAGGTTCCTGCGTTCAACAGGAGAGGAAATGGCCTTGGAGCTCACTCAGCTGATCAGTTACCACTCAGGCGCCTTCAGCATTCTCCTTTGACCCTGCCTCTAAAATTTCAGGTTCCTGCGTTCAACAGGAGAGGAAATGGCCTTGGAGCTCACTCAGCTGATCAGTTACCACTCATGCGCCTTCAGCATTCTCCATTGACCCGCCCTCTCAAATTTCAGGTTCCTGCGTTCAACAGGAGAGGAAATGGCCTTGGAGCTCACTCAGCTGATCAGTTACCACTCAGGCGCCTTCAGCATTCTCCTTTGACCCTGCCTCTAAAATTTCAGCTTCCTGCGTTCAACAGGAGAGGAAATGGCCTTGGAGCTCATTCAACTGATCAGTGACCACTCAGGCGCCTTCAGCATTCTCCATTGACCCGCCCACTCAAATTTCAGGTTCCTGCGTCCAACAGGAGAGGAAATGGCCTTGGAGCTCACTCAGCTGATCAGTTACCACTCAGGCGCCTTCAGCAATCTCCATTGACCCTGCCTCTCAAATTTCAGGTTCCTGCGTTCAACAGGAGAGAAAATGGCCTTGGAGCTCACTCAGCTGATCAGTGACCACTCAGGCACCTTCAGCAATCTCCATTGACCCGCCCTCTAAAATTTCAGCTTCCTGCGTTCAACAGGAGAGGAAATGGCCTTGGAGCTCACTCAGCTGATCAGTGACCACTCAGGCGCCTTCAGCATTCTCAATTGACCCGCTCTCTCAAATTTCAGGTTCCTGCGTTCAACAGGAGAGGAAATGGCCTTGGAGCTCACTCAGCTGATCAGTGACCACTCAGGCACCTTCAGCAATCTCCATTGACCCGCCCTCTAAAATTTCAGCTTCCTGCGTTCAACAGGAGAGGAAATGGCCTTGGAGCTCACTCAGCTGATCAGTGACCACTCAGGCGCCTTCAGCATTCTCAATTGACCCGCCCTCTCAAATTTCAGGTTCCTGCGTTCAACAGGAGAGGAAATGGCATTGGAGCTCACTCAGCTGATCAGTGACCACTCAGGCGCCTTCAGTATTCTCCATTGACTTTTGATTATGGACATTTGATTACTGGTTACGCAGAAGGCAAAACTGTATACAAATCGAAGAAATGAACAGCAATCGCATTTTAGTCAGAAAAAATTCCAACGGAGATTAGACCTCTTTTGTGATTCACACTCATGATTCTGTTTTATCGAAGGAAAACCTTCAAGTACTCGTAGGGACTGAACGGTTTGCCCTACAGAGCTCCTGGTGGTCTCAAAAATTTTTTAAAATTCAGTACTATTTAAAATTAGTGAAAAAACGATACCTTTATTTCGAGAGTTTTCGAGCTAGGGCACTCTTGAAAATTTCAACCCTTAATTTTCACCCCTTAGAAGTGACCTACATCAACCAAAAGCTTCGCGGCACAACTAGACCCCGAATGGAGCCCATATACCAAATTTCATCGAAATCGGTCCATGGTAACTAAGAAAAGTGCCGCGTACGGCGTACGGTGTACGGCGTACGGCGTACGGCGGACGGACGGAAATTTTTTTATTCGATTTTCGGATTCTACGTACCTTGAAACGTAAAACATCAAATTTTGAGGGGGGGGTTAAAATTTTTTTTTTCTTGCTCGATTCCAAAGGCTTATTATTGAAAATAATAAACCAAAAGAAACACGCAAATAGGTTGGAAATTGAGGCCTGGGCAGAGTTTACAAGATTACGCACGCAAACGTACGTTTTTTAAGCATTAACTCCCCCTTTCCCCCCCTTAAAAGGCGAGATTCGAAATTCCGGCGCCGTAGTGCACAACTAGATAGTTTTACGCGTCGAACAAAAAAAGAACCACGAAAATCGGTTGAGAACTAAGGCCTGGGCAGACGACACAAGATTTTGTCACACACACCCACACACACACACACATACACACACACACAGACATACACCTATGGTTTTTTTTCGCGGATTTGGATTCAGAAGTGTCTAAAACGGATTACTGTGTAGTTATTTTTTTTTTCTGTTGAGTGTTGTCCAACTTCACCCCAGATCGATCGCATAAGGACGCCAGAGTCTTACTGTAGGACGTCCTAAAAGCGAGGTTTTCCCGTTTTTTGTGGTTATTACCTTCACAATCATAGTAACATAATATGTTACATATTATGGTATATTCGGTAGTACTACGTAATGGAGTAACAGAAACTAACAATCAGTGACTTTTGGGGTTTGAATCAGGAGTATTTCCCCAGCCATACATGATTTGAGGCCTGCCGTTCCAAAATCTGATAGATCCACTATTTTCAAAAATGAGTTTTTCCGCGAAAATCACAAGTTCTTTCTGTGCTTAGATGGATGCGAGTCAAAACCCGTTAGATCCTTGAGAAAAATGGTCACAAAGTGCCACGTCAAGATCCGATAGATCCAAAGTTTCGGTGAATTGCAGCTTGGCAGTAAATTGCAAGCATAAGCAACATTGCAGCTAATTCTTCAGTTTCAGTGTTTTGAAAAATGTTTATGTGCATGGAATCGCTGTGCAGTATTTTTTGTAACTTGAAAGTCCACAATAGTCCTCATTTTCAAAACATTTGCTTTAAAAAACTAAGTTTTAGTCGTTTAGATGGTACTTACTAGGTAGTCTCTAGTGTGAATTATTTAACAGAAACAATTTATTTGGAAATAATAGGTAGTGATCAGTGGGGGAAAAAAATTATTCAGTTATTATTTTGCAAAAATCGAAGAGTCGCCACGTCAAAACCCAATGGATCCAACATTAAAATATGATTATCTCTGGGTGTTATTAACCCAGCAGTACATAACTGCAGTATATAATGCCTGAGATTATTACCTACCAAGTGACGTTTATTGGTTTTGCGATAAAAAAAGGAGAGAGCTGCAATTTCAAATTTTTAGGCTTTTTTGCTCTCCTGTAAAATTCTTAAGAGTGGATCTATAGAATTTTAGAACGGCAGGCCTCATTTATCGATCAGAAATAATGACTAGAAATAATTAGTCTGCAACACACTGTCTGGGTTGAAATGTTACTCTATTGATCAAATTGTTTATACGTTTAGATTGTCGTAACGCATTCAAGTAGAATAAAATAGAATAAAATATGAGTTTATTGACAGAAAGAAGGTATTTACATCTAGAATGGCATGCCTACGAAAAATAAGTGAATTTCCTTCTGCCCACCAACCAAATAAGTTTGTAAGAACTCGTGGCGACTGGTGGAGCAGATCTCAGTCAAAAATATTCAAGCAAACAAACTGTTAGCAACTGCAATGTTCCCAAACTGTTCCAAAACGGAAACTCTATACATTAATGAAACTCCTTTATCTTGGTCAGGATTTTTCTCTTAAAACTCACAAGACAACTCGACATGTCAGGATTAATCTTGCAAGCGTAAAGAAACAGTAAAACTTTATAACGTCTGTGGCTTGTAACGTCTGTGGACTCTACGTATGCACCACAAATGGCAGCATTTTTGAGGGTTTTGGCTGAACGTCTAAGTGAGAAGTGGGATCGGCCTATGCAGGAAGTAAAGGGATGGTTACGGACGAGGTTGTCCTTCTCCATACTCCGTGCTGCTTCAATGTGCCTTCGAGGGGCGAGAAGGAAATGGAGAGCATGCGACTCATTGTTGGGATTCGTGGACGGAGCAGGAGTCAATTATGGCCTAATCTAAATTCAAAACTCCGTTAGATTGTTTTCAAAAAATTTTCCAGACAATTATTCCTTCAGAAAAATTATTTGTTAAACGAAATAAATTGATTTGTGAAATTCAATGTAAAACTTTATAATAAGAATTCTTTTTCGCTCGTTCGGTTTTATACTTAGACAGCTGAATATTTGATGAAGTAGTAGGTTATGATTAGTAGTTTCTATATGGAAAAAGTCTGCCAAGTGATTGTGACACATAGCTTCATCGTATCCATAGCCTGATCAAATACATGATCCGATGCATGAATTAAATAATTTCAAAACATCAATCGCTGAGTACCTTCAATACCCTCTTAGGAAACCATCTTACACCATACCTACAGACTCGTAAACATACACGATAGTATTCAGTATTTTCATTATTACACCATAGATGTTGCATAAACCGTTGATAATAGGATTCAATAGTGACTATGTACACATCACCAGACTGATTTCCTGATTTCGTATTTGACATGGAAGATTCGCAATACAATCCAGGAGATAATGAAAGTTGCGGTGATGTCAACAGCGCATCGCCTGCTCCTCAAACCGAAATCAAGTCCTGTGGAAAGAATGGATGCTCAGAATCAACGATTTTCGGTCCAACGCTTGATGAGACAATCATCAACTTGCTCGGAATGATACTTCCCGAATGGCTTCGTGTCAAAATAGGTAATCAATCACTCTTAAAATTCGTACGCCAATATGTGCCGTTCAATCAGGAGTGTTCACTCACTGTAAGGACATGAATCTCATTTGACCAGAAAAAGATTTGAAATGGTTATGACACCATAAATTAATGTTTTGAAAATGTAGGCGCTGAGTTTAACTTTCGGGCAACCCCATACAACATAAAGCACGTTATACATCGTACGGAGTTCGTTTTCAATGGACATTACTTATGTAGGTTACATTAGCATTGTTTGAAAAAAAATAAAAGGCAAAAATTACCGTAAAATTTCCATATTTCTAGTTTGGTACTTGATTATCGTTGACCCACTCGTGATGTGTCCATCTGTAACGTGGAGATCCATCCATAGATACCGTAAACATGGGTGCCACGCTCTTCCATTTAGGTACTCTTTACTGTAAGTTAAGGGGATTACAATTTCCTTGAGTTACAGCTGCTCAAAGTTTAAAAGTTGTACCTAAATTTGAAATTTTCAAAGATTTTTGAAATTCTTAGTGCTGGAGTCATCAATATCGAACAATAATTGCCAGAGAAAACGCTGCAAATTATTACACAAAGGCATATTAATTTTCTATATAGATCACTCGTCTGCAAAGAACACGGCTTTGCCATTGTTACCACCAACCAACATGAAGAAAAACGTCGATCGCATTTCGGTCAGCTAAACTTTAAACGGGGACTGCGATTCACACTCGTGTTTCTGATTTACCCCAAGTCCAACCCTTAAGTTCTCGTAGGGAGCGAACGGTTTGTCCTACAGAGCTACGCGTGGTTTCAAAAAATTCTAAAAATGCAATGATTTTCCTTTCTCGGTTGATTCCAATGGTTCCAAATAAACCAAAATGGGGAAAACCGTTTATTCAGTTGGATTTTCCTTATATTTCTCTGGCAATTATTGTTCGATTTTGATGATTCCAGTGGCAATCTTTAAGTTTTCAATTCTCTAGGCTGCTGTACTAATGAATTTTGGAAATCCTTGAAAATTTCAAATGTAGGTACAACTTTTAAAGTTATAGTGCCTGTCATTTATGGGAAATATTAACCCGGAACGAGGAACGAATAGCGACCGACTGAGACCCCCTCGTTGTAATAACACTATGAATATAATGATGTTAGTGGATATTGATATTGGAAACCAAAAAATTAAAATTGCTTCCAACAGGTCTGATAGATTGTGACAGAGGTGTGGCCAAATGTGACAGCACAACAGGAACTATGAAATCCGACTGCTGCAGCCCCATCGACGTCGAAGACTGGCTTCGAAACGAGTATCTCTACCTCTCTAGGGAGGTGGCTCAAGCCTGCATGAACACCAAAGAGGCAACGAGATGTCCGATAGATACGTCGATGCTTGAAGCCCGCCGCTACGTTTTGAACCGACTCGCTGAACTGATGGAGAAGAAGCAAATGGTAGAAGCGGAATATCGATCCCGCTGCATGAAAGGGCGTGGTGATTGCAACTGAAGTCTATCCAAAGAATTAAAATATCATACACGACTTGAAACTCACATATCAACCGTTGTTGACCTCTCTCTGCTTGCTTTATTCCCATTTTTTCCTCCTAAGTGAATGAACAAATGATTAACTGTGTGAATTCCTATTCCAAATGAATCAATAATAATGACAGTCGTATTACAAACAAAGTTTTGTTATATTAATCGCTCATGGTATTTCTTCTTTTTTTTTTTTGTTTTGATAGCCCCTATCGTCCATTCACCTCTTTTATTCTTCCCTCAATAATAATAGTTGCTGCTTTGCCAGCTTTTTTTTTTTTGGTTTTTTAGGACGTTCCACAGTAGGACTTGGGTGTACATATGCGATTGATGTGGGGTAAAGTAGGACAACACTCAATAGAAAAAAAAGTCTGTCAAGTGGGTGTGGCACATAGCTTCCTCGTATCCATAACCCAACTGTATAGATGATCCGATGCATAGTAGGTAGCTAATCTCAAAAAATCAATTTCCAAGTACCTTCCACTCCCTCATAGCGGACCATCCACATAATCCTAGTAAATTTCATCAAATTCGGATGAAAAATGTAAGTATTATAACTATTACAAGGATTTTACGTTTGTCCGTTTTAGACCATTCTGAATCCAAATCCTCAAGAAAAAACCATAGGTGAATGTCTAGGTATGTATTTGGTGCAAGAAATCTTGTGTACCAGGCCTTAGTTCTCAATTGATTTTCGTGGTTCTTTTCTTGTTCGATGCAAAAAAAACTATCTAGTTGTGTCTACGACGTCGGAAAATACTCAATTTTCATTAGTAATTCTCTGTACCACCATGGAACATAATATAATAGTGGTGCCACCACAGTGCCAGGACACCATATACCGCTTATTTCGTTTTTTTATTTACCTTTGATGGGTATGTGAGCTGCCGCTCAGCAGCTCATTATTCCCCCTAACAGGACACAGAGGCTGATAAGTCCTGAACACTTTCGGAGCAGAACCAGGCCGTAGAGGCCAGTAAGACCTGAAGAGTGCAGCAGCAGAAGGAAAGCCCCATAGCCACAATCAACGGGGCGTGGCCCACTCAAGTGCCCTCCCACCACTTCGGGCAGAAAACAACCAGATTGTCAAGCAAATGGAGAGAAGTCCCCCACTCAAGAAATTAGTCAGGCCAACTATTTGGGTGTTGCTCAGTTGGACAACCTGGAGAGGAGAGAAGCAAAAGGTCCAGGTAAAGGCCTGGAGCCTTCAGTCCCTGAAGCGAAGCCTTGCCAGCTAGTCTCGAAGTTGACTCCCCTTGTCTCTGACGCGCTCTTCCCATAAAACCGTATTGATACTGTATCGATCTCCTAGGTTAGTTATACTGTATCGAACTCCTGCCTCCTAGGGAGTTAAAATCACTTGCAACAAAACACAGTAAATTCATTGAACTCTTTATTCAGAATCGATGCACTGTATTTGGTAACATTCAGGTAAAACATAATAGAGGTACTTCGAGAGTATCTACGAAGTGTCTTGCAGCCTCATCACCCAAACTGCATTGTGCCGAGCTACCAACAATGCACCTTGAGTTAAGTATAATTCGTTCTACTAGCTTAAGTGTATTGCAGTTTCACATTTTCTAGCGACCCGTCACACTTTTCCCCATTTCAGTAACAACATTTAGTATTTCGCCCTCCCGATTGGACTGTATCTCAACCCCAAGGCCTACAGGTATGTGAACTTTGATGGTTTGCATAGTAGAACCAATATATGAATTTGCAAGGTTATAACGTATTATAGCCTTGGTGTCAGACTGGCACCATTGGTGTGTGTGAAGTGGGGGTGGAGGTTGAACCTGAACTCGCATGTTGGGTATCGTAAATCATGAACTTTAAAATGCTCTTCAGATTCGAGGTCCCCATCCCGCTAGAAATGTGAAGGAAATAATGGTGAAGGAGGGGGGGAGGAAATCACTAATTCTCACCTAAAACCTCCTCTTCTTCATCCAAATTTGGTCAACGAACGACTTTCATCGGAGATTTGTTCACTTCTGACCTTTTTGGTACCGTAGATGGGGATCTGAAAAGTTCTTCCGACATACTCATAGATCAATATTAGGTAGTTTCAAGGAATACTATAACATCGGACAGTGTGTTTTTTCAGAAAGTTGTAAGGAGAATGATCATAATTGTGTACAATTTGAATACTCAGTCTCCACGCTTTAACATGTATGATAAAAGAATTCAATAGTAGTACTTTAAATGGTACTTGAAAAAGCCGATGTGCGATGAATTCATGGAGTAGTAGCACTTTTAAGATTTCATCATCAAATTAACGGTTCCTCAAATAACAACATGATGTACCAATGAATATTTGGTGGAAACGAGCGTTGCAGACTCGCGATGATTGAGTTTTATCGGCAAACGTCCTTTGAATAAGTGATTGTACTTAAATTAGTCAACGTGATCCGCAGGCAATATAATGGAAATACCTCGTTCAAATGGGACTTTGATACAACTCATACAACTTTCGCCATCGATGGAACTACATCAAAGCAAATTGACAGCTTCGTTTCATCATTTAATAATTATTAATAAGAGGTTTCTATTATTTTGCCCGACCGTCACGGTTGATATCGCACATTCGCGACCAATCATCACGTCACGACTCAAGAAAGTGTTTGCATATTCATTCAAACAAAAATATCATGTAAAAAATTTTGTCGCGAAATAACCATTTAACAAATTCGTTGGTGAAAATTACATGGCGTTAAATTAATCATTATATGATCTGAGTGTGGAACCGTAACTATACCGCCCGTATTTTCTGCTAAACTGTTTAAATTGGTGTTTAAATCGAGTTTGTCAGATACAAGATCAAGCAGTATAATGTACTCCTAACTTGGTCCATGTTGGTTGAATATAGCTCGCGTCACGGTGATGACGCGAAGTGTGAAGCGAAAATCGCAGGCTTTACAGGAAGCTACACAAAGGGAGAAAACCATTTACGTCTTTTTCAAATGGTTAACTCTTCTTACAAAGGCAAATTAAACATTAAAGAGGGACACTTATGGGATTAGTGTGGTACGGAAGGCGTGGGTGGAGGTCGGAGCACGGTCTGCTGCAGAAACAATGAGAGCTCCTGAGGTGCTGTTATGGGAGGCTGGCCGAAACGGTTCAGGACGGTTGGAAAGGGACAGTAGACCTAAGTAAGGACCTTATAAATCTTTTGAAAGAGGCAACGTACAGGTGGGAGTTCTATTGTTAATATGCTAGGATACAGGTAGGTGAGTAGATACATTGTTGTCCCTCAGTAAAAATATGCATCAAATATTTGAATGCAAACGATCTCAACATTTTTAGAACTTGCAAAAGTAAACTAATTTTTAAAAGAAAGCAAATTGAGTTTGCACCAGAATCATCCCTAGTTGGTTTCTATTATCAACCTAGTGATAGAAATAAAATTTCAATTAAGCATCACTCGAAGTTCCTCGGCTCAATTCTCGGGTCGTTACTGTTCATCGTTTCTGTATGACTTGAGACCGTTTAAGAGAGACCTATTTCGTGAATGTGAACGATTCGGTTATTGGGACTGCCAAATTGGGTGACCCGAATAGCCGAATAGCATTGGAGAATATAATTAGTTTCTTTAATGATGCCTAGTAGTAATATAGGTAAATTGATACAAAAATGGAGGGAAAACAATAGATCATGGATATGTTCATTGTTGTAGGTGTACTTCATTTGGAAATTAAAACTATGAAGTAAAATACACAAAAGATGTGTACCTACCTATTACTTTTTCAATGAATAACAGAATTTTGAAGAAATAATACTTTATTTGAATAATATGTACCTATTGCTTTTTCAATGAATGAACAGAATTTTTTTCCTTAAGAAAAGTCTCCGATTGTAGTATTCTAGAACCTTGCTTCAAATGGTCGCAGCGTTGAATTTTTTTTGGCAGAAAAAAAGTGTCGTCGAAGATTCCTTGACCCCCTCTAAAAGACATATCCATGTCAAAATTAATACAGGCGCGAGTATTACGATTATAAAGGAGCTAATCATATGGCTGGCGATGGGGAAAACCAGGTAAGTACAAAAAATGAAATTTTACTGGAGAGCATTTTATAGGTTCAAATTGTAATCCTAATTCAGGAATCCACAATAATTGATACTTAACCCTGCTATTTTTTCAGGAAAGTATCCTAAAACCAAAATAGTAGCTCGAACTGCCCCTTAAATCACATCTGATTGTCGAGTTATCTACCTAGTTACGTGCAGTCTAATTGCCTTACTTACCTGGTTACGAGCGACCAAATTTTCAGACTTACTTGCTCACCCACCATAGGAAAATCTACTTGCCTGGTAAAACACAGTTTTAGTACCCTGGGAAACTCGGCGCTTTGCGCCTCGGCGGGGGGCTCCTCCGCCCCCCTGCACCCCCCCGGTTTATTTCTTTTTCCATACTCTGTATGAAATCATAGGAACATAGAATGACATTCTGTTTTTCCAACAAAAAACACATTGTGTTTTTGCGATGCTAGTCATCCGTTAAATAAAAAACAACAATAATAAATGTGGAGTCTTTGGCAATAATAAAATAAATAATTGTTAGACATTTGATTTGGTCTAAAACCCTATAAATGTTATGTAAATAAATATGTAACTACAAGAAAAATACTACATAAATTAAGAGCTTTCCAACGAATGGTGAACAATTTCTGTGCAATGAACACTGCGGGAGTTCTATTTCCTTACCAACGGCTTGGTTGCACGTGAAAATCATTATAAAAGGCGCGTAACGGTTTTTTCTGTCGCTTTTTCGTGACGATTTTTTTTTGGTAGGTCATCGCAAAAACACATTCTGTGTTAAAAGTAGATAAACTAAGTTGCCGGTCTGTTCTCAAAACATAAATTTCTCGAATCAGAGTTAACCAAATAATCACTAACGCCCCAGCCAATTGGAAGCATGGTAGACGTACGCTGATACTCGCAAACGAAAGCTGACACAAAATAACGCGTACAGTGAAGATGTCTCGATTTTCACCAAAAACGACATACCTGCCCCCCCCCCCCCCCCCGCCAGTCATATATCAACTAATTTTTTAAGGACGTTGGCACGTCCTAAATTAGAAATTGGTTACAGTTCAACGTGAACTATTTCAATTACATGGAGACGAGGAAGCGTTTGTATTTTTGTACAGTAACCAATATTAATTTCATCTACAAATAAAAGCAATAAATTTCTCCTTGATGGGAAAAATAACATCATGGATATGTCTAGGTATTTCCGTTCGTTTATATCAGTGACTGTCGATTGTGTCATGAATTGTTTACAATGTATACAAAACGCCAAAACTTAATTTACAAACAATAACACAATATCTATGAGCTTAATAATAATCTTTCGAGTAGATCCTAATACTATGATCGAGTGACCAGACAGAACAATTTTTTTTATCGGTCTCGCGGTACTTCTATCGGGTTGAATAACGTTACACATTTTTCCAACCCAAAATACATAGCCATGTCTATATGAGTATTGAGGACACAATTACATTGAAAATGATCCCCCCAAAGAGAAAAGTACGTTATCTCTGAATCTACAAATAATCGGAGAGCTCATTTTATTCAACTTCTGAAAAGATGATTGATTCCTTGATCACCCAATAACCTAATTCAATCCCCATCGGAAGTTTGAAAGAGAGGGAAGAAAAGGAAAAACGATCGGTTCTGAAGATCCAAAGATTTGGGAGGTTTTTTTTCAGATAGGAAATAGCGAGCGAGGTGGCGGAGTAAACAAAGACCATCTAAGCGGAAACAACGATAAAAAGGTATTGGGTCATTTATTCAGACTTTCAAGGTTTTACACGCTCTGAATCTCCGACGGTAAAGTAGGTAACAGAATAATGTATAGCCTTTTTCCCCCATCTCAGGACGTTTTATAAACCGTACAAACTCGATTTTTTTTATATTTATTTTCATTCACGATAACGTTGTGAACTAAGTGTTTAGGTCGTTAGAGTGTAGGATAGACCGAATGATTAAGTGAGGTAATAGTTCAATCGATGCATTCATTGTTACTTGAGTATTAACACGAAAACAAATTATCAAGTTCAAGAATCTAGTTTTTGACATGAATGAATATGAAAATGACTCTATTTTTCGGCAGGTGGTGGCCAAACCTCGATCAAACCACGCCCAAACGGCTCAACAACGTTCTAACTTGTAAGTATAGCATACAGGAAGACGCATAAAGAAGATAGCATGGAGATGATTGTATGAAGAAGGTTGCTGCACTATTTGCAATGTGGACAACAATTGGCATACTGTATGATACAAAGTGTTACATTTTAAAACGGTCACATGCCAGAAATCGATTTTACAGATCATTTCCAGCAAAAAAAAAAAAAAAAAAATGTCTCACGGCAATTTTTTTAGAGGCTTCGTTTTTGAATAATTTCTCTATTAAGATTTTTTCGTGTTTTGACCACATCTTAGTAAAACGGCTATAACTCCCCGAATTTTCAAGCAAATCTAATGCTAATCTGATTACAACGATGGAATGAGCGTAAAATTTCCTGACATCTTAATGGAAAAGAAAAATATTTAAAATCGGAAAAACGGATGAAAATTGGAGTTAAAAAGGAAAATTGGTAAAATCTTGAGAATCATAACTTTTTTCAAACGCTCATAGGTTCCGTAATCAGGAATGTGAATTTTTACCAGTAGGCCTAAGAGATGCGTAAAAATCTCAGCTTTCCATCGTTCTAGTCATTTTAATTTTTAAAGAAAGATCTACTACAGAAATTTGTGTTTCACGGAAACGCGGAAAAACGTGAAGTTTTTCAACGGAACCAGCGCTTCAGCTGAGGCGATAATGAGAGGTTTCGAGAGGTCCTTGCTGTCTCCTGCGCCTCCCGCCTGCCTCATCAAATCGCCTTATTAGCAGGAGCGCCGAATCCGTTGAGGAAATTCACGGTTTTCCGCGATCAAACACAAATTTCTGTAATAAATCTCACTTTAAAAATAAAAATGACTAGACCGTTGGAAAGCTGAGATTATTGAGCATCTTTTAGGCCGACAGGTAAAATTTACGTGCCGGATTAGAAAACCTATTAGCGTATCCTAAAATCGAATAAAAATTTGGCCGTCCGTCCGCCGTACGCGGCACTTTACCAACTTAGCATTGACAGATTTTGATGAAATTTGGTATGTAGGCTCCATTTGAGGTCTAGTTGTGCCCCGGAGATTTTGGTTGATATAGGTCACTTCTAAGGGTTCAAAACTGAATTTTGAAATTTCAAAACGCCCTAACTCAAAAACTTTTGATATAAAGGTATTGTTTTTCCTTCAATTTAAGATTCTATAGAATTTTTGGAATTTTTTTAGACTACCCGGAGCTCTGTAGGACAGACCGTTCGCTCACTACGAGATTTTAAAGTTTGGACGTACGATAAATCAGAAACACGAGTGTGAATCGAAAAAGAGGCCTAATCTCCGTTCAAATTAAAGCTGACCGAAATGCGATCGATGTTTTTCTTCATGTTGGATGGTTGGTGGCTTTGCAGACGAGTGATCTATATGAAAAAATTTAAAAAAACCATTGTTCAATAATTTGCAGCGTTTTTTAGAGGCTTCGTTTTCGAATGATTTCGCTTTTAAGATTTTTTTTCGTGTTTTGACCATATCTTAGTAAAACGGCTATAACTCCCCGAATTTTCAAGCAAACTCTAATCTGATTACAACGATGGAAAGAGCGTAAAATTTCCTAACAATAAACATATTTAAAATCGGAAAAACGGGTGAAAATTGGACTTAAAAAGGAAAATTGGTAAAATCTTGAGAATCATAACTTTTTTCAAATGCTCATAGGTTCCGTAATCAGGAATGAGAACTTTTACCTGTAGGCCTGCGTAATAATGATGCATTAAAAGATGCGTAAAAATCTCAGCTTCCATCGTTCTAGTCATTTTAATTTTTAAAGTAAGATTTATTACAGAAATTTGTGTTTCATGGATACGCGGGAAAAACGTGAATTTTTTCAACGGAACCAGCGCTTCAGCTGAGGCGATAATGAGAGGTTTCGAGAGGTCCTTGCTGTCTCCTGCGCCTCCCGCCCGCCTCATCAAGTCGCCTTAATAGAGAGTTCCTAAAGACGATTTTGGCATAACGGCGAAGCTAACGGCGATCGTAGATCACCTTCTGCGCATGCGCAGAAAATTACGGCGATCAAATAACGTCCGAGCACATAACGGCGAACGTTCTGGCCGCTAACTTACGGCGATCTTGCTATTAGGGATTTTGCTATTCTCTTCTCACTCAAAGTAGTTGAAAATACCAATAAGTCGGTGGGCTATGTGCGAGTACCTATCACAGTAAATAACAATACGATTCCTTACCTTGTAGTAAGATAGACTTGGCAGTGAGAAACGCCCGTACTCCGAGAGCCGCCGTCTTCGTGGAACGTTTTCGACGTACGTCTCCAGCACAGTGATCATATCTTCAGCGGAAAGTAGACCCGCAACGTACAAATTCATAAAATGATCCATCGCGAACAAACACCTTGACAAGATGTACTTGAAATAGCGAACAACGAACTTGAAAAACGAAGGCAGTCAACAGTAGAGAACTGAGGATCTAACGGCGAAGCCAGAAATTCCTGTCTCTTTAACTTTCGCGTCACTTTTGTCATCGCCGTAAAATTGTTCAACATCGCCGTTATTTTCGCTAACGTTCATCAAGGGTTAGCATCCGATTTGACTCGCCCAAGACAGATCCATAACGGCGATGCCTGTAACGTTCGCCGTTAAGCAAGATGCAGTTTAGGAACTCTCTATTAGCAGGAGCGCCGATTCCGTTGACAAAATTTACGTTTTTCCGTGTTTAAACACAAATCTCTGTAATAAATCATACTTTGAAAATAAAAATGACTAAACCGTTGGAAAGCTGAGATTATTGTGCATCTTTTAAGCCTACAGGTAAAAATTCACGTGCCAAATTAGAGAACCTATGAGCGTTTGAAAAAGTTAAAATTCTCAAGATTTTACCATATTTTTGTTTCAAGTCCAATTTTCATCTGTTTTTTCGATTTAAAATATAGATTTTCTCCATTAAGGAAATAGAAAATTTTACGCCCTTTCCAACGGTGTAATCAGCTTTGAGTTTGCATGAAAATTCGGGGAGTTATAGCCTTTTTACTGAGATATGGTCAAAATCTTAAAAGAGAAATAACTTGAAAATGAAGCCTCTAAAAAAATTACCAGGATACATTTTCTGCTGTAAATGAACAGTAGAATCGATTCCTGGCCTGCGATCGTCTTAAAATGTAACACCCTGTATAGGTACAATATAGAAATTTACATGAATATATCATGTACTGTACAATTTAATGGTGTACAATAATCAATTATTATCGTTATTATTACTTACATTAAGGTAATAGTATAATATATGTATATGGTTTTATAATGCAAAAATAGTACTCGTATGCTATCATAATCGCTGAATAGAAGACTGAATCGCATCCACATATTGTATATTACTGTAATGTTGCAAATTGTCGTTTCACTTTTGGTTCATTATTTACCTTAGAGCAATCAAAATTTGACAAAAAAATAGCTTATTTAACCATTATCAAAATTTCTCTCCTGATAAAAAAGAAGAAAAGTGTGACTTTTTTGGTCGGTATCAATTTCGTAGATGTAGGTAAATAATCATACTAGTAGGAATAGTACACGGTACCACCGATGTACTCATATTCATGTACTACCTATTGTAAACAATAGAATTTCGATATTCACTCAGGTTCATTGTTCTTCATCGAAACGTGCCGGCACCAAACCCCACATGCATTGGTTTGTGAATTCAAGAGATATCATTTGGTATTATTATTACATGTCAGGCTTAGATGTATGAATTGGGCTTCCCTTGCCATTCTGTCATGAAGCACATCAAGGGATGTTCATGGAATCCGAGGAACAGGGATTATTCATGAATGTACAGCATTGAATACTGGCACTCCATTTTAGTTGCTAAATTGAATGACAACTAACTCGATCTTGTTTGAGAAATGGATGTTCATAACTGTGCATTAATTGATAGATGCCAATCAATTCTGAAAGATGCTTACTAGTATGCCGGAGCTCTTGAAAATGATATGTTACCTTGAGGGGTGGATGGCTCTGGCAGTGGATGTAGCACTCTATGCTGTCTGCTGTCGATTATAACTGACGTACATAATTTATGCAAACCACTACACTAGAAATGTTCATTTGTTCGCACTAGTCTCTCAACGTCTCCATTTGGGGTACGATTTGAAACTGTCACGTGGAATTTGGAACGATCCACATAATCTAAAGCAATCAGAAACAACTTCTTTCACACATTCCACAAAAATATCTGGTTCAATGCACTAGTAGGTAGCGAGTAAAATTTCATGTTCAACTGCTCTCATTAGCGTTCCATAAATAAATCGAGCGACCTAGGTAGGAAGGTAGAATTGCAAAATAAGAATTGGACTTGAACAGCAGAATTGGACTTGGTCTTCGTGATCCAGGACCCTCCCGCCTCCCCATCAAGAGTCCGTCAATCGTCGCTGCCGACGACAGTCACCGTGATCTCCTGCTCCTGAAAGCAACATAACGCCACTATCGATTTCTCGTTTTTGCGCACGTGCCCTCCTTCTCATCAATCACCGGCATCTTCTCTTCATCAATTGCCTACAACATCATCACCATCATCAACTAAACCGTGCTACCTGAAGAGCACCAAGGCCCCGTGTTCGACGGACACCTGATCGGGTCGTGGGCCATCAATTCCACCCGCAAGTTTCACCTCATTCTGCCATTTCCGGTAAGGATCTCCAAATACCTAACTATCATCTATTTCGCCATTTCACCGTCATCCGTCATCATCATCACCAGCAGGGCCCCAACGCAGAACTCATCACATTATTATTTGCAAAATTTGATTTGCCAGGATTTCTTTTAATTTTATATCAGCTTAATTTATTTTTTTTTTGGTTTCAATAATTACATCATTTCTTCGCTCGTATTTTTTTTTGTTTTATATCAAATTCCGCAACACTCATTCAAGGTCCTTCGAAAAATTTCATTCACCAGCGCCTATGATATATAGATTGTAAATTGGAAATTTAAATTCTACCTAATTTCCCCTACATCTATTCAATATCAGTATTTTAATCAATTAGTTAGCAACGTCACTCCAGTATACGGATGATCCAAGAGACCAGACATTGTAATGGGAGGTTATCGACTAAAAGTATTTGGATTTCTGATAATCTGATTTCAGAGTGATTTTAACCCTCAACGGACAGATAGCCGGCACTTAGTGCAAAAGTAAAGTAAAGTCAACAACCATTTGGCACTGAGTGCCGCCTCATAGGAAAAACGTCCGCCAAGTGGGCGTGGCACATAGCTTCTCATATCCGTAACCCGATTGTATAGATGATCTGATGCATAGTAGTTACTCTCTTATTCTGAACAATCCTAGAAAATTTCATCAAATTCGGATGACAAATGCAAGTGTTATGGCCGTTACAAGGATTTTACGTATGCGCATGAGAAGAAACTTCTGTCAATTTTAAGGCCTTGATTTTCATTGGAGACCATCTATAACCTAATCCGCACAGTTGCTGAACATTTCATCAAAATCGGATAGAAAATGTGGAAGTTATGGCTGTTACAAGGAATTCACGTTCGAGCATGCGCAGCGGCTACTATCAGTCCGGTGGTGATGATTTTCATAGGAGATCGTCTAAACGCAAACTCGCACAACACCTGAAAATTTCATCGAAATCGGACGAGAATTGTAGATGTTATGGTTGTGGCTGGGATTTCATGACGGACCGACAGACACATGGACAAATAGACACTGAATCAAAATTGTTTGAAAAGGTCTGAAATGAAAAACGCGAGTGGAAATTTCGATATTGGAGAACTTCTTTTTCTACAACATTGGAAAGTGAAAACAAAGCTTCAGCTACCTTGGTAGACTCGGAAGCAAAATGCAATGATCTTGAGAGATGTCCTCAGTGACCCCCTTCTTACCTCGAACCCAATCCTCCCATCTAAACCTATGATCTCACACAACCCTTGAAATCTTAGAAAAGAGCGAAAATTGTTTCCATGGCATTTCGACGTTAATTATTGTTTGAATAGACGGAAAAATGTAAAAAAAATGGGCTAGGCAGACCTCTAGGCGCCAATCTGTTTGCCATGTCCCACCAGTTGACGGGTTGATTCGGAAACATTATCCCGATGGCCGGTCAAATGGCCGTTCAAATGGGTTGAAGTATAGAGAAACTGTTATATATGTCTTTCGAATTGTCACGGATTTGCATAGGTACATAGATAGCAAGTTAGCGAAAAATACCATAATGAATAAGTAATATCAAAATATGGGTAATAACTATCCAGTAGAAAAGGATTTCCCACTTCTATTCTAGAAAAAAGTTCGAATATTGAGATAATTCAAAGTTTTTAGAGTTTTATATGAAGGAACGGAGTTCTTGTAATAATTAAAGTATTAAATCTTTGAATCCTTGAAAAGAATAAACAAGTGCTGGGAATGCCTTAAATGTCGTGAAGAATTGTGGGAATCGCGAAAAAGTCACGCGGCACTGCGCCAATCTCTCCTTGGTGTGACACTAAAGGTATCTTACTGTCTTAGGTAATGTCCGTTGAGGGTTAAAACGTTCATATTCATCCGCTCAAGGACTTCTGATTATTGCAAACAATAAAGGGCCGTCCATCATTCCAATCTGAAGCCATCTTGGATTAGTGATAAGAACTCAATCAGCCTCCAGTCTCGAAGCTGTCACACGAATTTCACCATCATGGGGGAACCAGAAGCGAATTTAGTTCTCCCAGCTGATTACCCAGTCATTGAGTTACCTACGATTGAGATCACAGAATTGCTCACAACTACTAGTGTTCTTGGCATGTAAATAATGATAGACAAGATTAGCTCCATTTATGTAAACTACCGTTATGATAGGGTTTGGGATTTGATTGAGATCATTTAGCCTATAAGCATAACATTATTGTTGAGTTATTAAGAGGATAACACTAGATTACAAAATTTAGGGGTGGTCTGGCTGCCTCGTTCTTTCATCACTTTTCTTATGGTATTTGGTGCGCTGAATCCGAATCTGACGTCAGTTTTTTTTGTTTACGTCGGATTTTCAAGATATAGCTAGTTTTAAGATTTTTCTAGTTCTCACTTTTCTTCATTTTTTAGTGAAAACTCATCTTGCTCAAATCTCCTCAAAAAGTACTCAGACTGATAAGAAATTTCATGTAGAATCCGAACATGTACTTAGTTTTTAAGTAAAACTGTGTTAAACCCCCTATTTTCCACAAAACGTATCAAAAAACACCGGTTCTCAACGTTTTTTCTTCGGGTTTTCCCTTACATTTTGCCACTTAAAAAAAAATTAAGGCTAAAAAAAAGTTCTCGGGCTTTTACTTTGTAGGGGGGACACCCCAGAGGAGAATGAGACCAATCGCAGCCTCCTAAACCCACTAATATCGAAGGAATGAGCTTTTTCATGGCACTGAGATGAAAATTCACAAAAACTGTTAGTTAATTTTTCGAGATAAGTATGTGCGTTCCTAAATCTGTTTTCCTCATATGGATTTTCCTTTCTTGCACATTTTTTTATGCTTTTCATCTATTAAGAGTTAGATCGAAAATAGGTACTCAAAGGGGGAGTAAATCATAATTGGTAAACTCTTGTTTTGTTAAGTGATTTTAATTCAGTTTTACAAACGAAACACAATAAACTGCAGAAAAGTTAACGGTGTAAACCTGTTTCATGAAGGCTCAGATGAATCAAAAGTTGGTAAAATGTTTGGTTATTTCTCCACCTCAGAGGTTCCACCAAGATATAAAACCATGGAAGAACGGTACAAAGGGTATTGGGAAGTTCACATGATGGCGGACTATTGTTGGACCTTAAAAAGAGATTTACCTCGGGCGGCGAAGTTTTCTCTACATAGATTCCGGCGATGAAACCTCTGAGGTGGAGGAATAACCAAACATTGTACCAACTATTGATTCATCTGAGCCTTCATTAAACAGGTTTACACCGTTAACTTTTCTGCAGTTTATTGTGTTTGTTTGTAAAACTGGATTAAAATCACTTAATAAAACAAGAGTTTACCAATTATGATTTACTCCCCCTTTGAGTACCTATTTTCGATCTTACTCTTAATAGATGAAAAGCATAAAAAATGTGCAAGAAAGGAAAATCCATATGAGGAAAACAGATTTAGGAACGCACATACTTATCTCGAAAAATTAACTAACGGTTTTTGTGAATTTTCATCTCAGTGCCATGAAAAAGCTCATTCCTTCGATATTAGTGGGTTTAGGAGGCTGCGATTGGTCTCATTCTCCTCTGGGGTGTCCCCCCTACAAAGTAAGAGCCCGAGAACATTTTTTTTAGCCTTAATTTTTTTTCAAGTGGCAAAATGTAAGGGAAAACCCGAAGAAAAAACGTTGAGAACCGGTGTTTTTTGATACGTTTTGTAGAAAATAGGGGGTTTAACACAGTTTTACTTAAAAACTAAGTACATATTCGGATTCTACATGAAATTTCATATAAGTCTGAGTACTTTTTGAGAAGATTTGAGCAAGATGAGTTTTCACTAAAAAATGAAGAAAAGTGAGAACTAGAAAAATCTTAAAACTAGCTATATCATGAAAATCCGACGTAAACAAAAAAAAAACTGACGTCAGATTCGGATTCAGCGCACCAAATACCATAAGAAAAGTGATGAAAGAACGAGGCAGCCAGACCACCCCTAAATTTTGTAATCTAGTGTAATCGGTACTCAATGAACCTTCATGTGATTCGGACTGTATATTTCCAATAGAACGGTCGAACCAGGAAATTGTTTGAATGACCGGGAAAGGGGTATGGAGACTTGATATTCTCGGAGCTCAATTTCAGACAAAAATTTGTGCACGTTTGACATCAGATTCTGGTGCCAATATTTTTTTGTTTGTTTTAACTATGGTATTTTTTGAATTTGCAATTGTGACTAAGTTTATAATTGCTAGCAATAATATAATAAATAAAACTTCATCACTCGAAAGTACCACTAAGCGTTTTTGGGATAAGATGGATCTCCTATGCATTTCATGAGAGTTGTAGTCACAACCTGGATGATAATTGCAATTTCACAAGTTCAAAACGTGGAAATAAAAATTTTCATTGGAATGTTTCAGGGGCGGAATGTTTCTGAAACTTGGAACTGTTCTGCGAACGATACGTAAGGACTTTACCCTGGATGGAAGGGAGTAGGCCGTCAGTCACTTTGCAGACCTCGCTCTTGTAAGTGCCCTCCTTCTCATTCATATTTTGCGGGTTTCCTTTGATACCCAGAATTCCATTTTCATTTCATTTTGGGCCTATGTATGATTAAAGAGTCAATCTATATAAAACCACATTCCGATTTGTTATTGAACCATACCCAATTCATATCTATACATTTATGTGAGCGTAGGAAACTGTAAGTTCCTGCCTATTCCGCCAAGTCCGAGTGCAGCACCTACTTACTTCGCCCAATTTCCATGGAGTTTTGTATAGCATCCATGAACAACAGACAAGGACAGATAGCGGGAGAGTTCAAGAGAGAAGTGATAAACAGAAGTTGGTTCTTCCATAATCAAACACAATACTGACTTCAACGAGTAGATTAGTTTAATAATTTAGCAATCAAACACAATACTTTGGTAGCAACCAACACTCAGACTTGGCGGAATAATAGGTAGGAACTTCCAGTTTCCTGCACTCACATATATATTTAGTTAATTAACACTAAATGGACCATGGTGTCACCAGTGTCACCGAAAACACCTTGGGAATTCCACAGATGTCCCAAGGTGTCGCCAGACTAACTACATTTAAATTGTAATTTAAAAATTATTGGACAGAGCTGTTTTTTTTAAAAGAGTTGTCAAAAAATGGTGCTACGACAAAAATTTTGACGATTTTTTCATCGATTTCCTTCAGAATTTTCGTCAGGTCTTTATTTTAAAACTTCCAATAGCCCACAAAAAATTCTGATGTCCATTAAATTTTAATTTGCAATTTAATTTTGGTTACTCCGGTGAAACCTAAGGATATTTGAGGAGTTTCTGCGATGTTTTCGGTGACACTAGTGGTAACATTAAATTTTAAATTTACATTTGAATCATTGGGTAGAAATAAATAAGAGCTGGTTATTCCATCGGAATATTTCTAATCAATTTCCAACTAGACATGAGTCATAAATAGAGCTCGGAATATATGCAAAAAAAAAAATTTCCCGAAAATATGCACCGGAAACTGGAAAAATATGCAAAATATGCATTTGCCCTTAAAATTGCACACGACTTTGGAATTTCAGTATTTTAAGAAAAGATGTTCCATATTATTACATTTTGTAGCCCTTTTTTCTCCTAGAAAAAAGTTATGAAGCATCAGGTAAAGTAAACAAGCAATTCAAAAAATCAGTTATACATTTTTTATTTACTTTCATACATTTATACGAACTAGGTATAAAATTTAAAGATGAACTACATATTATATTGGACAACAATTACACGCTCCAAATTATCAGGTGTAAAACAGTGTCTCCTGTCACTCAGTCATATATTCATTAGATGATTGGGTAGGTAATGGGCCATTACCTACTGGGGTGATGTGAGCGAGGAGACAAGACATTCCAACATTCGATTTCGAATATTGACAACTTCCAGCACTGACCTCTAAAAAAAATCCAGAATACGCAAAAAACTGGTAAAATATGCTGCAAAATATTCAAAAATCACCAAAATGACCAAAAAATGCAAAAATCCCCAAAATGACCGAAATATGCAAAATTATGCAATTTCAATTTCAATTTAAACCACCGCATACCCTTCAGGAACCTTCAAAACGTTCAAATACAAAGATATACCGCATAATAAAAGATATGCAAAATATGCAAATTCCGAGCTCTAGTCATAAGGTTGCGTCCTGAGAATTGTATCGGAAATTCAATTCAATTCAGACCTGACTAGTCATGTTCCCTGATAAGAAGATTTCCATTGAAGAATACATGACCACGGTTCACTAGCTATAAATCAATAGCTGGCTCGAAGTCGGGACCTCCGTTGTCAACCTGTCGTTCCACGCAAAGGGTGGTTTAAGATAGGGGTGTGGCAGCTTGGAGGGGGGTCTGCCATCCGCGTGGAATTGAGCGGGGATGAGCTATTGACATATTGGCGTCTGCCTCGACCTGAAGGATGAAGGTGATTAGACTTGCAGTCAATCAGAATCCGAAGGTTGCGGGTGGGAGTATGATTCAGGGGGTACCATTTATGTCAGCGGCAGGTGTATTAGTCAGGTTGGTTCCTTCGAGGACCATTCTTGAATCTCTTCAGTTTTGTTTTCTGATTCTCTCTCTTGAATTCAGTTCGTTGAAGACATAAAAACGTTTGGCACTCCTAAGAGTTCAAACATGACTGCATTCACACAATCAAAATGTCCAAGCTTCACGTTTGTAGGAAACATAATTTTTATGTCTGTGTCTACAGAAAAATTGTAATGCATTCCAGTTACCTAATAGTTAGGAATAATATAGTTTGACACATTCAAGCTGTAGTCATCATAATAATGAGTCATGTATTTCCTCCAACACCTGTTCTTAAGCAACAAATAAGCAACATCATTTTTTCTCCAAATTTAATTTAGAAAACATTGAATCAATTAATTAAATTGAATTTATATTTTTGTTTAACAATTTAGGTATTTGTAATGTTCAGTTTGTTTATTTGTTCTCGGTTTCTTCTTACCACCACGGTTGAGGATGATAATGAAGGATCTGGGAAACTCTCCAAGTTTGCTTTTATAGTTCCTTTTTCTTTTAGATCTGCGATCCAGACCACGTCATCCTTCTTCAGATCGGGAAGTTGCCTGACTCCTCTTGGGTTGTCATAGTTTCTCTTGTTCCGTTGTTTGATGTTTTTTTTTTTTTTTTTTTTTTTTTTTTTTCATTTCAGTCCGATATTCAAGCCATTTTTGTCGACCCTAGGCACCGCTGGATTTTCGGAGCAGGGAAGTTATTTACTGAAGTTCCAGTAAGACTGTTATTAAAAAAGGTCCGAAAGAGCCTCTCAGTTACTGATGAATACAGATGACAAAGTGATCCCTTCCCTGACCAAGTGGGCGAGCTAAATTTCCTCCCGTAGATCCGAAAAAGTTAAGTGTAGAGCCTGTGACGCATGAGTACGAAAAAAAGGAGTCTCTTGCTACCTGGGAGAGCTGGGCTATCTAAATTCACTCCTGAAGGGTTGGGTTGGGCTCACGAAGCTGAAATTCTGTAGGTAGTCATGGATTAGTTAGTTGAATCTTGACTTGAACAATAATGTACATATAATTGAACTGAACAATATTTATCATCAGTCAGAATACATTTTGCTTCTCTCGGCAAGTAGAGTTAGCTTCTCAATGATGAGGAATCTTAGTACAGCAAGTCAAAGAAATTTGGATCCTCCAAAATCAAAATTTTCTCTCGGTATAATTGCTTAGTTAGAGTTAAATTCGGACGGTGGTTGGGAGCTTATTGCTTACTATTGACATCACGATCGATGGAGGAATGGTACCAGTGAAGAAGCGAAGGATCATCAGCATTGTATCGACAACTTCCGGCAATTAGGAATTAAGGTAGTGATGGTAAGTACTTTCTGGAAATCGAGATATTTTATTTATGTTGCAAACTACGAGATATTCAGTTTTATCGATCAGACAATAAACTTCTACAAAACCACTCGAAAAGCAATGATCCTCAACTATGGGAAAGAGCTTTGGGAAAGTGGTGTGATGTTCATCAAGAAACACGGCAGGATTCCTTGACGCCTCCACCACTAAACTCGCCCCTTTTCTCCGTGGATCGGTCCATTACCATTTGGACAATTACGGGCCACTCAGAATCCCCCGTTCACCCAATTAGAGCTCTGCGTCCATTACACCTCCCCGCTGGAGAGTCTGTTAATTGTTTCAAATGGTCCGGGACTCCGCTTCAGTAGTCCAACTTGATTAGCTGAGAATTAGGCTTCACCGGGCGTATCGCGGGAGGGCAGTGCCTCTTGCAAACGTTCTTCAGTGGGTTTTGGGTCTTGGGGACCAGGGGAAACGCGTTAGAACTTGAGAGGAGCTCAAGGGTAGGTATAGCTGGGAACTCATCATGACAGGAACTACATAGCAATCGACGGAAATCGAATCAGTTTGTTGGACATCAACATGAAGTGATGTTCATTTGGATTATGATGATGCCGATGGGGTTGAACTCGTTGATACACGATAAGTACACAAGTCACGTTCCCTTCTCGAATTTAATTTATTAATTATGGGTTTTATGTGAGAAATGTAATGAAAAACGTTGCAAGTGATTACACAAAGGTTTACTATTTTTCTGTATAGAGTGCTTGTTTGCAAAGCACACAGCTTTGCCATTGTCACTAACCATACCAGCCATAGATACTACCTATCAATGAATACCTACTTCTCAATCAAGGTAATTTCCAAAAAATAACGAGTCACGCTCAAGTCGAAGAAATAGGGAGTTGGGGTTCCTTCGTATCGCATTTTGGTTAGCTGAAATTTCAACGGAGATTAGACCTCTTTTTCGTAAGTCCGACCCTCAAGTTCTCGTAGGGAGCGAACGTTTTGTCCTACAGAGCTCCAGGTGGTCTCAAAAAATTCTACATATTCAATACTACTATAAATTGGTGAAAAAAAATACCTTCACTTCGAGAGTTTTCGAGCTAGGGCACTTTTGAAAATTTTAACCCTTTATTTTCACCCCTTAGAAGTGACTGATATCAAACAAAAGCTTCGCGGTACAACTAGACTCCAAATGGAGCCCATATACCAAATTTCAACCATATCGGAAGGACGGAAAAATTGTTACTCGACTTTCGGATCCGACGTACCTACCTTGAAACGTAAACCAGCAAATTTTGAGGGGGATATTTATATAATAATACATAAATTTTTTTCTTGGTCGATTCCAATTATTGGTCGATTGGTTCATTATTGAAGATAATAAACCACAAAATTGGGTGTGGCACATAGCTTCCTCGTATCAATAACCCGACTGTATAGATGATCCGATGCATAGTAGGTAGTTAATCTCTAAACATCAACTTCTTAGTACCTTCCACTCCCTCAAAGCGAACACAATTCTAGGAAATTCCATCAAATTCGGATGAAAAATTTAAGTGTTATGGCTGTTACAAGGATTTTACGTATGAGCATGCGAAGAGTCTACTGTGAACTTCAAGGCCATGCTTTTCATTGGGTACCGTCTACAACCTTATCCGCATAATTCCTGAAAATTATATCGAAATCGGATGAAAAATATGGAAGTTGGGGCTTTTACAAGGAATTCACTTTCACGCATGCGCAGCGGCTACTATCAGTCCGGGGGTAATGATTTTCATGGGGAACCATGTACACGCCTACCCGCACAATCTCTGAATATTTCATCGAAATCGGATGAGAATTTCAGAAGTTATGGCTGTGTCACATACAGGCAGACACGATACCAAAATTGTTCAGAAAGGTCTTAAACGTAAAACGCGAGTAGAAATTTCGATTTCGGATAACCTTTTTTTTCAATCTTGAAAAATGAATACAAAGCTTACGCTACCTTGGTAGACTCGGAAGCAAAAGACTACAAAGTGCCAGACATGGAACATAAGTTTTCTCATGGACATAACAGAAGAGGAGAATTATGAAATGTCATCATCAAATCGTGTGAAAATGTGCGCAATGCACATAACGAGCCTTTTAGCGCCTACTGATGATCCGGTCACACAATCCATGGAATGGATACTGGAATTTATGCATGATCAAAGGTTTCATGATTATTTGCGCATGCTCGATGTACCAACAGTTGATACGGTCGCGATGAAATTAATCTCAAGATATATGAAGGAAGTGTTGCTTGGAGGGTACCTACTAGGTTCGTTCGAATTCGTGAACAAAAATATTGAATTCTCGATCACCACTCATCTGTCCAAGTAGTCAGTTGAGGATCAAGATACTCCAACTAAGTATCTACTCATAAGCGTGTAAGGATAAGCAAAGAAGCGCAACCCAGTAAGGTTAGTTGAAATAACTCACTGGATGGAATTTCATTGAATGGGAATACAAATTTATAGAAAAATGTATACCTACATCCCTTATTTGAGAGCAGGAATGAAATACGAGTATCAAGTGTGTATATCTTGAATACAGTGTTGTTTTGAACATCAATACTGAAAAAATGGCGTTACAGGCTGACAAAGCCAGCCCTTATATTGAACAACTATCAAACAACTAATAACTATTAAACATCCCAACAATACAATAAGTAATGTAGAAAAACCACGACTTCTGCAGGAGTCGGTTCTGCAATGAGCGTATTCTTGGCACACAATCAAAACCCGTTGACCCACCTAACCCCCTTACTGGAGTGGAGAACTTCAGATAGGTCAACCCAATATACCACCAATGAAAGAAGATATTGACAAGGGATAGAAAATCAAAACAATGATCATGGTTCTCCAATATCCACGTCAGCAAAGCTGGGGCTCCGATAAGGATAGGTAGGCAATGCTATGAAATGTCCCCAAACTGTATTGAAAACAGGTGAATGAGAAGGCCGAAAAGTCCGAAAATTGGAAATTAATCAATCTATAGAACACAACGGTGTATTTCGGTGGATCGGAAATTCAGGTTTTTGACCTCAATGTGGATTCCGCACCATCGAAAACCTATGTACTACAACTCTTATCCCAATGCTACGATAACATGTGGTAGAAAAATTAATCAAAGAGATCACATCGCACATCCGGAGTAAGACTGGTATAAGTCAAAAAACCCAACTGATGGGAAATCGCATTTAAAGATTTTCGACTTCTTTGTTGTTCTATAACAGTCATCTGAACGAATTTTTTTAATATCTCAAGGGTCTACGGCACTCATATACTATTTAACTATCATGACATGATAGTATAAAACATTGTGCTATACCAAGCACTATACCTAGCACATTGTGCTATACCAAAATTGCTTCGTTACCTCTTCATTTGCGACCAGCATGCTTAAATTGATCAAATTCCTATGATGTACCACTATTATCCCAAGAAATAGTGGAACATCTCAAAATAAACCAGAGTTGTAATTCTAAAAGTGGAACCAATACATGACTTTTCGGATCAAAAGTGGTACATCTCATATTATACCAACGTTACAACATGCAGACCAAAGAGAAATTCCATTTTGTTTTGGAGAAATACTGGTGCATCTCAAAATAAACCAGTATTGCAAATTTAAGCTAGATCAACCACTCTAATTATTGTTGGATCAAAAGCGGTACATCTGATATATAGGTACCAGTATTACACATACCTTGAGTTCATCACACTTCGGCGTCTGGCGCATAACTGAAGTGATCCAGTCTTGCTCCGACGCCATGTTAGAAGAATGGCTCAGAACCATACTGGTTTATCTGCTCTCTAGCGGCCAATAACTAAGTTATCGTTAAACCTGTTCTACCCCCGTGTAGAGCTCGACGAGAGCTATCTGGTGGAATATATTCAAAACCGCCAATTTCGGACTTATACCAGTCTTACTCCGGATGTGCGACATGTTTGAAAAAAAAGGCAGGCCTCCCTGAACGCATACACACTTACGCCTTAGGTAAGGTTTTTACCTGAGATTCTGAGGTAAGAGGTTACCCTCAGGAAAAGGTTTTAACTCTTCTCTGTGCATGGATACTTATTTCAAAAATGGGGTTTTCAAGGCGAGTAACTCAATACGTCAAACAACTAGTTACGTCACACCCTGCTGCTTTCGTTCAAATCTTTAACTTTTATTAGCTTCCCTAATTTCTCCCAAACATTTTCTCGACGAACAGACCCGACTACCGTTATTCATGAACCATACTCTTCTGATAGAAAATTTTAAAAAATTGACTGAAATACCTCATCATTCGAACCTTTGGAGTCTAAGATTCAGAACGTGTACAAATTATAAAGAAAAGTAGATTCATATAAAAATGTTCATATGAAATTTAAAAAATATGATTTTATAATTCATGAGCTGTGGGGAATTGATACCTAATATTTGAAAAAAACGTTTTTTTCAAAAGACCTTACCTTACTTTCTATTTTTCAAATTTGGAATAGCTGTGATTATTCCCTTGATTGAGGGTTACTTTGATCTTGCGAACGGCATCAAAATGCCCATAAACATGAATTTTTGGTTCATTCTCGCCAAGAGGAAAGATGAAAGCAGAACTTAACTTTCTGAGTTCTACGTGAAGGAGTCACTGAGAATCGAAAGTATCTCTTTAGGATTTAATTTAAAACTTTTTTTACGAATTAAATCCAAAGTAAATTAGAATCTAAACTAATTATATTAAAAATGAAATGTATTTGGATTTGACGTATGTTTCCGAATTTACCGATACAAATTTATTTCGTTACACGATTGATAGCGCGAAAAAATGTATTTTCCTAAGAACCAATGAATTGGTTCATCCTTCATGGGGGCCCAAGCCTACCGAACCTGGCTATCTTGAAACCTTTGGAGTCTAACGTAAAATAAACTTTGAGGTCTTCGAAGCCAAGAAGAAACCGAACGATCACTTGAAACAATTGAAGTCCAACGAAACAGAGAGCCTGAGATTAATTCAACCAGTGGAAGAACGATCCTTATTTGACCTGATTCGATTCAGTGTCAGTCTCTGCGACGCTATGTCTATCAATCTTCCAATTTTTTTATTTTCATTATTTTTATTTCAGAAAACTTGAATTCAACAAAACCATTATTGACCTTCTTGAAGATTATACTTACCTTGAAAATTTCTTGAAGGAAGAGTTTAGTGTACGAAACATTATTTCAGGAATTGTGCACTAATGAAAACTTCTTTTGCGTTTTTCTCAAAACTCCATTTTTGGGCATAGCGCCTCTGCGCTTTGAGGTATCGATGTGTAGCACGAAATAAACTGTACCTATAATATATATGACTTGTTATGACTGTGTGTCGTCGGGTGAAGGAGATGATCTTTTCGATGCAGTGTTCGTGATTTCTTTAACCACTACGTAGAATGTCCCTATCCTAGCGACTGCACTGTTGCACCGGCGGTGTTAGCCCGACCGTAATGGGGAGTGCAAGGAAGATGTGCTGGCCCGAAAACCCCGGCGTTTCATCAGAAACCAACCAACGAGAAGCGGGATATTTACCTAGTGAGCCTACTTTTGCGTGGGGATCCCTTATCAGAGGAGAAGGTAGAGAGCGAAATGAGAAAGGCGATTGAATGGACTAGATTGCATACTGGAGCATCCCTGAGTGAGCTTATATACTCAGAGAGTTTCCTCGTGGGTGGTGACTCACTCATTGATCCTCTTGTCCCTTCTCTATTTAAGAACTAATTAATTGTTGAAATGTGGGTCATAACATCACTGTTCATGGATTAGTTTAGTGTTCCTCAGAGTTGAAGGCACAAATAATCTGGTCTTGAAAAGAGAGCACGATGCCAAATCAAACCTCTGGGCGTCTAATGAAACCAATGTGTGATCCGATTCTACTCACTTCCACTCGATTCGAATATAACGTTAGAATTGCCATAGAGAAGAGATTTTGTCAAGATAAATAAATCACATACACGAATTTTCCAGCACCGCTCTCGTTATTTATTTAGTTACTGTCAATTTGTGGCATTTAATTAAGTTACATCGTTACTCGTATTTTTAGAAGAAAACACGTGGATGTCCTCGGGAAAATGGGGAGACTGCAAGTAGCCGCAGGCACGAGATGACGTCAAGCTGGCGAAAATGCCGCTCGAGTAGGTTTGTATGGGAGAGGCGCCCTCTGGTTGTCTGAAGGGGACACAATGTACGGCCCGCTCGTGGCGTTGCATAAAAGAGGCAAACAACCCTCTTCTGCCGTACTACGCCGAAACCTCGTGGCGAAAAGGGTTCATTCATTTTGTATCGAATAAATTCTAGAATTGGGTCTGTTGGTGGAATGCTGAATACACATGCACTCATTTTGCTCGAAAATCATATTTCACGGTAAGCTGGACGGGCACATAACAGCTTCAACGAATTGATAACATGCTTCCATAGGGGACACAACAGGGTTAATACTCAACAATCTCTAACTTGCGATAACGTAGGGTGTGGTGGAATGACCACAAAACACATTTTCTATTCTTCTAAGGTATTTTAGTTTATTAGTTTCAATAATTAACCTTTGGAATTGAACGAGAAAAACACCACTCAAAATTTGTTGGTTTACGTTTCAATGTACGTACAATCCGAAAATCGAATAACAAAATTTGTTATTCGTTAATTTGTTATTTAATGTTTCCGTCTGTCCACCGTACGCGGCACCATCCTGAGCTCCAATGGACCGATTTGGATGAAATTTGGTATTTGGGCTCCATTTGGGGCTAGTTGTGCCCCGAAACTTTTGGTTGATGTCAGTCACTTCTAAGGGTTGAACTTTTGAAAACGCCCTAGCTCAAAAAATTTTGATATAAAGGTATTGTTTTTCCATAAATTTAAAATAGTATCCAGCTTGTACATCAGCATTTTTGATATGTTTTAGACAGGCTTTAGAAGTATGACCTTTCCGCTTAGGAAATTCGCGAGTGGCATTTTAGGCTTTGCAGCTAATAACTTGATGAGGTTAGGGCCCTCCACATCGAAAACATTGAAATTTTTGTTTTGAATTGTATTGTAACGAGTCAACTTCATCATTGGAAATTTTTGTATCACGTAAGATTTTTTGTAGAGACTTGACTAACTCATTCTGTTTCGCCCTCTCAAATTTCAGCTTCCTGCGTTCAACAGGATTGAAAATGGCTTCGGAGCTCATCCAGCTGATCAGTGATCTGGAGAGTGAAGAAGATCTTCTCGAATGCTGGAGACGCCTGGAAGGGCACTGATCAGCTGAGTGAGCTCCGAAGCCATTTTCAATCCTATTGAAAAGGAAGCTAAAATTTGAGAGGGAAGGTCAAGGGAGGATACAGATGGTGGTAGGTGCTATTGATGGAGAACCAGTGATCTATACAGAAGGGTGATCTATACAGAAAATAATAAACCTTTGGGCAATGATTTGCAGTTTTTTGGATTCTACGTAAATTGTAACGTAAACCAACAAATTTTGAGAGGGTGTTAAAAAAAAATGTTCTTGGTCTATTCCTAAGGTTCATTATTGAAAATAATAAACCAAAACGGTGCGTCAGCTTCTTAACCCTCCAGTGGTAGACCTCTTCTCATCCTTCAACTGGTAGACCCCGGAGCGTGGCGCTCTTTCGGTAATTCCTCCCAAATAAGTCAATATTTATCATTTTTTAAAATAGTTTTCAGTCTAAATGTGATACTCAACTCATCTCCTGGTGTATCTAAAGGTGTTAAATGAAAAACATATTGGTAATAGCTGTTTTTTATTAAACTCAGAAATACGCGATAGTAAAAATAGGTTTTGCTAAACTCTGTAATACAAATAACTGAGCGATCAAAATTTGACTAATCAATGCCGTTTGAGTCATCTGCACATTTTGCCTCTTCGTCAGAATCTTCCTTAAGCCACTACAGACATTTCTTGGGGTCAGAAGAGCGCTCAGACGGCTAGGTGATCCGACACTTTCATGGTTTAGAGCGAGAACTCGATTCATACAGACAGAGAGGAGTGTACGGTCGTGCGTGGAGGGGTTTTCTAGGAGGGAACTGTGAAACACAGCCTTCAAGATAGCCACTGTGAACGACAGTATTCAAAAAATGGATCGAGGGAGCGCCGCGCTCCGGGGTCTACCACTGGAGGGTTAAGTAGGCTCGGATGAGAGGAAACTAAAAACAATCTGCAAAATCATGTTATTTACACCTTTGAACAGTTTGTTGAACTAATTAATTTGCACCTTGTGTAGAAGAAGAACGTTCAGTAGGTTAGGGTGTATTGTGTAATAGTGATGACACGGATGATGAATCTGGGTTACAAACTTACCCACAAGTTGGTACCTATTTTGCGGTCTTCAGACGACCTTTTAGGGCAACACCGAATCCCGAGATGGTAATAAATTAATGAATCAGGACTCCTACCCCTCGCTTCAGTCTGCGAGCCTGCCCTTTGTTGGCCCATTGTTGGTCCCATCGGCTCTCAGAAACCTGGACGGCACGGGCGAGGGGAAAACCTTCTATTGTGCAGAGCGTCCACGCAATCCCAAACTGCCCTAAATTATACTGATTAACTACTCCTCCCAAACTTTCCGTAAGGTTTATCCGCTTTGAAAGGTTCGCGAAGCATTCTGCATTCCGACGTAGGAAAAGCGCCCCATTGATGGTTGATAATGGGGGGACACCACAACTGGTGATCGTCGACTGTAACATAATACCAACTTATTGGTTTCAACGTAACGTGATAGACTATCGATATCCTTCAAATAATCAATTACACCTGCCTCGTTCGAATAACGGTTATGACTGACTGCTCATCTCAGTTTGTTCAATGCCAAGTTAACCACATTTCAGTAGTTTCTCCGACACTTTGATGAAATCCGAATCAACGGCGATCAATCATCCCTCGACAGTCAATTGATCCTCAGAGGTTAAAAACCTTCTGGATTGTTATGGTTTATTATTTTCAATAATCAACCTTTGGAATCGACCTAGAATTTTTTTTTTAACACCCCCTCAAAATTTGATGGTTTACGTTTCAAGGTACGTAGAATCCAAAAATCGAATAAAAATTTGGCCGTCCGTCCGCCGTACGCCGTACGCGGCACTTTTGCCCTCTAGCATCGGCCGATTTCGATGAAATTTGGTATGTAGGCTCCATTTGGGGTCTAGTTGTGCCCGGAAGATTTTGGTTGAAGTAGGTCACTTCTAAGGGTTTAAAAATGAATTTTGGAAACGCCCTAACCCAAGAATTTTGATATAAAGGTAATGTTTTTTCTACAATTTAAGATTCCATGGAATTTTTAGAATTTTTTGAGACCACGCGGAGCTCTGTAGGACAAACCGAATTTTAGGGTTTTACGCACGATAAATCAGAAACACGAGTGTGAATCACAAAAGAGGCCTAATCTCCGCTCAAATTTTAGCTGACCGAAATGCGATCGATGTTTTTCTTCAAGTTGGATGGTTGGTGGCTTCGCAGCCGAGTGTTCTATACAGAAAAATAATAAACCATTGTGTAATAATTTGCAGCGTTTTTGATTTATTATTTTCAATAATGAACCGTTGGAATCAACCAAGAAAAAAAAACTTCACCCCCTCCCCTCAAAATTTGTTGGTTTACGTTTTAAGGTTCGTAAAATCCGAAAATCGAATAAACATTTTTCACCTGTCCGTGGCAATTTCCTTAGTTACCATGGGTCGATTTTGATTTAATTTGGTATACCGGCTTCATTTCGAGTCAAGTTGTGTCCAGAAGGTTTTGGTTGATGTAAATACGGGCTGAAATTTTCAAAACGCCCTAGCTTGAAAACTTTTAATATAAAGGTATTGTTTGTTAATCAATTTGGAATAGTATTGAATTTTTAGAATCGAATGAGACCACCCAGACCTCTGTAGGACGAACTGTTTGCTCCCCATGAGAGCTCAAGGGGGTCTCAGTCGGTCACCGTTCGTCCCTCGTTCTGGGTTAGTATTTCCCGAGATTACCGGAGCTCAAAAATTAAAAATCGTATCTAAATTTGATATTGTCAAGGATTTTTGAAATTTATCAGCGTAGCGGCCTACGTAATTGAAAAACTCATTGTTGAACCTGTTTATTCAGTTCCATTTTTCCCATTTTTTCTGGGAAATATAGTTTGACTAAGATGATTCCAGAGGCAACTTTGTTTGCAACCTTCACACTTTGTCACTGACAAGTTTGTAGGGATCTTAGCCTCACAATTTTATCTTCAAAATGCACCTCTATTGGAGGGAGATAGAGAGTTCGGCAAGAATGATTTTGCCATCGTTAAAACTTTTTTGAAACGCCTGAATATGAATACAGGCATGAGATGAGAGACCGATTATGATGGCTGGCACTCTCGTGTCTGATGTCATCACTGCATCTTCAGTTCGTCGACCGAAGCCTGGTGGTTAATTATCAATGTGTGTATGGCCGCGGCTTGTCACACGTCTGAACTTGATTTTGGAAGGTTTACTACGCAAAACCGCAGACTATTCCGTCATACGCGTGGGCAGAACTCATCGTATCGTCAAGGTATTGTATCCATGAAAAAGTCACCTCTCAGGGAAAACGGTTGGTTTTTTTTTCCAGAAAAACCAACATGCTTCACTTGAGTATTACTACATGTTGGGTAACAATCATTTAATAAAAAAATAAAAATAAAATAAATATGTAGACAGAATAAATTAATTTTCTTCAAGAGTACGCATAAAGTTTATCAGCAATTGCAGTTCCTCCAAAAACACTATAAAACTTCTGAGTTGCGATCAGTAGGAGGCCACATCAGTTCCTGATGAATGGAGCTCGGTGCTGGTCCAGTAGGTGGCAATCAGAGAGCAGATGTGGGAATGTCTGCGGTGTCTGATTATCGCAAGAACACAGGGCGTGGAAATTATCCCAAAGTGGTGTATATAAAATCGGCAACGACCATGGCCCGTCAAGATTTGAACCAATTAGAAATCATCCGGGATCATTACCTGCTGCCGGGATTCGGTTTGAGGGGGAAAATCGTTTAGTTGCATTTCAGATCACCTCCAAATCCTCCATGCCGACCTTGAATAAGTGCAGCCTCAGGGACGTTCGAGGGAACCAACAATATGAGCTAGCCCTGACCAGCTCGCGCGATGCCTTCTGTGCTAACGTATCAGCTTCCTCGTTGCCAGTTTCCCCCGCATGAGCCTTAATCCATCGCACTCTCAAGGGCAGACCGACAGCACACAGGTCTGAAATGAGTCGTCTTTTAGCTTCAATAAGGGTTCCCGAGAGACTCTAGGCACACTTTGCTAACAGTGAACATAGCAAAACGGTTAGTATAATAACCACGAAGAAGCGCTTCTGTTGCAAATGAGGGTGAGTCTTCCAGGTGCATATTAGAAACCAAAAAATTGCTAGATGATTTCTATGCACGTATCACCTGAAAGTATGCATGGCATGCAGTATTCTAAATTTCACTCCTACAGCACTATTAGTTATCTTGATCCACGAATAGAACCTAAGTTCTTAACTCTCGTCTCATCTTACTAGATAATTCAACCTGTTAATGTCTGTTCCAGTTGAATAACTTACCCTAATTCGGTATCGATTCTACTTCCGAAACCAGTTGATGATTACCCACTTTACACGGAAAGTAGCTTCAACGGCACTGAGGCTTCTTTGAGGCCATGGTGAATTAAAAAGCGTCACGGAAAAGTCTCGTTACCCTTTCGTGAACGGTTTTCCTTCTCAATGATCCGGCTGGGATTCGGTTGCCGTTTTTCACTCTCAGATCTAAATCTCTCCCTATAGAAGTAAATTTATTCAATTTACAACTCCTTTAGCTATAATTAACATCTAGATTTGTGATATAATAGACTTGGAAAGTGTTCTACAATAGAGAGTACATTCTCATAGGTATCAATGAAGTCAGAATGTTCTTGTAGTGAAGAAGTCTTCTCCTAATCACCACCTATCCAATTTATCATCTGGGATCTAAAACAATTATTTGATATAGACAAAAGTCTTAGATATGTGGTTTACACTGGATTTAGAGTCACGTTTTCAATTGAACCATTTATTGAAAATGAAAGGATAATTTATGATGCTATCATTCAATAAACATCATAGTTCAATTGGAAATTAAGTTCTGCTGACGCGAGATTTTCCGTTCTAAAGAAATCATCAACCAGTCATACTGGAACAGAGATTTGCTGGTACTAGCCTTAGAGGATACTATTCGTTCGATTTTGGTTGCGCTAGTGTATTTTGTGAGGAGTTACCTATGATATTTTGGAATGAATATGATTTAGTGAAACTGAAATTTGCCTGTTAGATTCAAAGGCCAGGGCAAAATTTGGATTTGTTGAGTACCCTTCCAGATAAAAGTTGTTCTCCCTCACTGAGGAACATCAGATCAAGGATACTCATCCCTTCTGGCTGACGAGAAGTCGATAAAAAAAGAATCCAAGGATCTCAGTTGATCACATAAATTCCACATTTCGACCAACTTGATTTGAGACCGTGTTTTGCCATACAAATACTTTTCTCTCCAAGGTAGTGCCTCAATCGAAAAAATCCCAGAATTAATAAGGCAAAGTCAAGGTTTTAAAGTACCGAGATGATCTTATTTTAATTATGACTCGGACGGTGGAAGACGAGGGGTATATAAGAGGAGATCTTCATCACTCGAGTCTCTCCCATTATCTTGATTGTTGAATAATTCAGAAGCAAACTTCTGGAGAGGACAGCCCTTTTCACTGGTGAGGATGTATGAAAGTTCCATTCTGAAAAATATCATCATGGCCTTCTTGGTTCCGTTCTTAGTCTTGAACTCATAGTGGTTGACATGTTTTAAGCCTATAAATCGTTCTCCATGTATTGAAGAGGGGAGATTTCTGTTGAATTCAGAACCTATAGGTAACTTAACCTTGCCCTAACTTCAATGAAGATTCCACTATGTGACAGGTGAATTATTATACTTACATAAATATACTTGTTTGAGGTGGCGAGCTTATAGAATTCCGGGTAGGATTCCCACCTACTGTGCCGTGATGGTGGGTGTAGGGACTCGAGTTACCAAGGATATTGAGACGGCACCTTCACAGATCCGGTATATCCATTTCCAGGATATTCTCTGGGAGAAGGTCTCTCTACCCCTTTAACCCTTCACGTGCAGTGGTGCGTATTTCCGGCCCCCGGCCGAAGGACGAGAGTACGTCCGGATACACAGTGAACCTAAGGGAATAGCACACAGAATTCAATTTCGCTTCCCCTCCTCCCCACCACCTTTGAACCATCCTTTTCAACCTATCAAATCACAAGTATCAGGTTGCAGCGAGTAAAATACGTATAATAACATTATGAATCATCACCAGTCAGGAAGGTCATGATTCACAACTTACAATTTTGTTCGATTCATGCTATAAGAATAGTTGATTTCATCTGCAGACGGGAATGGGATATCAATTTCTCTCAACTGAAATACTCGGCTATTATTTGCAAATTGCATGAGACACACTCAGAAGTTGAAAAAATCCAGTGTAATGCAATTTAGACAGTGTATCTCATGTCAGCCAGATCCGCTCGTCCTTGAATTTATCAAGACTTGTTGGTTGCGATTTGCTATAACATCGGATTGTAGTACGATAATTGTTGCTACGCACGTTTGTCTTACGTAATTTTTCGTTACAGACAGTATCTTCCTCACCATGTACAGGTTTGTACCTCTTTCCGAATATTAGTTTCTTTACAGGGTCAATCACTTCGTATTCAAAATTGATTTTGAGGACGGATACCATTCTTTTAGGAGGTAGCTACTTACTGGAAACCAGCTGCAGAAATTCTCAACTAAAATAATTGTTACACGATTGCGCTATTTTAAGTTCGATCAAGAAATTTTTTTTAATAACCCCACCCTCAAAATTTGTTGGATTAGGTTTCGAAGTACGTAGAATCCAAAAACGCTGCAAATTAATTAATAATGGTTTATTATTTTTCTGGATAGATCACTCGTCTACAGAGAAGACGGCTTTGTCATTGTTACCACCAACCAAAACGAAGAAAAACTTCGATCGCATTTTGGTCAGCTAAAATTTGAACGGAGATAAGGCATATTTTGCGATTCACACTCGTGTTTCTGAAATATTGTAAGTCCGACCCTTAAGTTGTCGTAAGGAGCAAACAGTTTGTCCTACAGGGCTCCGAGTGGTCTCTAAAAATGTGTAAAATCATCGGAGCACAACTAAACCCCAAATGGAGCCTGTATGCCAAATTTCACAAAATCGTTCAATGCTAACTGAGGAAAGTGCCGCGTACGGACGGCCAAATTTTGGTTTATTATTTATTCGGTTTTTGGATTCTACGTACCTTGAAACGTAAACCTACGAATTTTGAGAGGAGGGGAGGCGCTAACATTTATTCTTCTTCGTCGATTCCAAAGGTTCACTATTGAAAATAATAAACCAAAATCGTACAAAAATTTGGCAGTCCGTTCGCCGCCATACGCGGCACAGTCCAAGGTTACCATTGAACGATTTTCTTGAAATTTGGTACACGGGCTCTATTTGGGATCTAGTTGTGCTCTGAAGCTTTTGGTTGATGTAGGTCACTTCTAAGGGTTGGAAAATTAGGGTTGAAATTTTGAAAACACACTGACTAAAAAATGTTGATATAAGAGTATAGTTTTTTCATCAATTTAAGATAGTATTGAATCTTTAAACATTTTAGAGACTACACGGAGCTCTGTAGGACAAACTGTTTGCTCCCTACGAGAATGTAAGAGTTGGACTTACGATAAATCAGAAACACGAGTGTGAATCGCATAAGAGGCCTAATCTCCGTTCAAATTTTAGCTGACCGAAATGCGATCGATGTTTTTCTCCATGTTGGTTGGTGGTAACAATGGCGAAACCGTGTTCATTGCAGGCGAGTGATCTATATAGACGAATAATAGACCTTTGTGTAACAATTTGCAGTGTTTTTCTAATAAAGGACATTTAGTGTTCAAGTATAGGGTTCCCAGTCGTTTAAAAATTGAGCATGAATGGGTTATTGAGCAACATTTGGCCCCTACATTTGGCCTTTTCTACTGTGGCCCCTGTGTCCAATTGACACTCTAGTATCTTGATGCGCTTGGTCTTGCCGACCAGGAAGGGTATTTTTGCCGACCATACTCTCCCGCTTCTGGCTGAGGCGACTGCTCCGACTTGTTCGATGACAAAAGCCTCCTCATCATAGCTTGATTCACTGACACTGTTGCCCGAGCCAGATGTGTGGCAATCCACAGTGCGTACATGTTGGCGATTCGAATTTCGTGGCCATTTTTTGTTCTTCTCAGCCGAATTGCATACTGATGAAAAGTGATGACGTTTGTCACAAAGAGAGCATGTTTTCCCATAAGCTGGGCATAACTTCTTGTCACGACGATGGTGACTTCCACAGTATTTACAGGGGATTTTATTGTTCTTCTTTCGGTCGTGAGTGCGATTTTGCTGGTCATATACTTTGTGTACAGCTGACTCGATCTTGCCTTTCATTGCGCTCACGTGAGAGTCAGCGAGCTCATTAGCCCGACATTTATCAATCGCGGAAGCTAGATCGAGCTTTGGGTCGCTAAGGAGTATTTTTTTTGGTTTGTTCGCTGTGAATACCGATGACGAGTCTGTCTCTGACCATTTCGCTCTCAAGATTTCCGTGGCCACAGGATGAGACAAGTTTGCGCAATCGGCTTATATATGCATCAACGGATTCAGTTTCCTCCAGAACAGCGGACCCAAACACGAATCTTTCAAAAATGACGTTCACCGTTGCCTCAAAACAGCTGTCTAGTTCCTTGACTATACTGTCGACAGAAGCCATTTTCTCGACGGAGAGCTTAAGGTTTGTGAGGACTTGCCTAGCCTCGCGACCTAGACATACCTTGAGCGTTGCCACCTGTTTCTCAGTCGACTGTTTTTTCAAGTCCGACGCTATGAGGTAGTCATCCCATTCTGCTTTGAAAAATTGCCAATTCGCCGCTCAGTCACCACTTAGATCCATTTTTGCCGGCAAAGGGATCATACTTTGTGCCATTGTCGGCGTGAGATCGGGATTAGGTTCGATCTTGATTGCACCGGTACGCACTCAACTCGCGAGAACGCCGTAGGTTTCACTTCCACTGAACTTCAATGAAACGCGAATAACCGGCACTTACAAGAAACCTGACACCACGTTTCGTTCAAACAAATTGATAAATTTTAAATGGGAAACATATAGAAAGGCTGCGATAAAATAAGAGGCGAGCTACGAGACGATAGGTAGTCTGTTTTATTCGGGGAAGGTTACATCGAAGTAAAGTCGATATGTATGTATCGATAACTAAGGTGATCGATAATTAGCGATGTACATGTATCGATATTAAAGTGCGCCATAAATTCAAATACGTAACATGTGGTAGAGTGCATTTGGGTATTTCTCTAAAAAAAACAAAAAAACAATAAGGGTGGCCATTTTGTGTATCACTTGTATCACAGCTAAATTGGAGCTGAAAAATACCCGTTTAAATACAAAGAAGGGTGACCGTTTAGTGTACTAGTTACATTAAGTTTATCAGAACTAAGTTGGAGTTCAACAATACCTGTGTAAACACCAAGAAGGATGACCGTTTAGTACACCAGTTACATTCAGTTTATCAGAGCTAACTTGGAGTTCAACAATTCATAGCTAACCTGAAGCTCAATCTAATCGATTTTAAAGTGCAAGTCCAGTTATCTATAGCATTATTTGTTGATTCCACTAATCCCGTTGACTTATTGCAACAACTGTTTATTTATTTACATTGAAAGTTTAGTTTTTGATAAAAGTCAACCTTCTTTATATATGAACATAAAGATTTATATAAATACTTCTTATATAAATAGATTGTAAAATACACATTGAAGTACTACACTTCCCTTTGGATGGTGAGAGGAAATGCTACTGAATAACATTGTACATATCTGTAGATTTTATTATTTTGAAAATAAATGTATGTCTCCTAACCATGATTACAGTGCACTAGCGATACCAACGACAAAACTGAGAAGGGAATGGAGTTTGATAAAAACAAAACTTCTTTCTGTATATTAGCTTCTTTTCAGTGCGCTGCCACTGTTGAGGTCCCGACAATGGCTATGGACGTTCCACGGGAGGGAAGGGAAAAGCGCCTTATCAGATCCGCCGTCCAACATTAGCTTTTAGCCCGGAAAAGCGGGGAAAAGGGGGGAGGGAAGGTGAGGAAAACCAAAACAAAAGTCTTATCAACCCGCTAACCCTTTTAAGCCTGGAAACCTTCCTCCTTTCACTCTCGAAGCTCCCAGGTTTCTCTCCTGATAGGATCTTTTCCACCACTGACAATGGGGCACCCCAATGCCTATCTGTGCACCGAACCGGTAGGAGATTGGATTAATATTTCATCAGTTATCGGGGATAGGTTCTAACGAGTAACAATGCAATAAAGGAACCTTTTGTGACGAACGAGCCGCTTATTACTAATAATAATCGTGATTAATAGGAGAAATTTTCCAACAAACGACATTTTGGCTCCTGTACGAGTACGTAGTTATCGGTAGCTTTTATGGATAGTTCGGATTCGGGTCGCGTTAATTTTCATATTTTATCTGATAAACGAAAAACCGAGGATCGTTCCATAAATGGGTCAAGAACCGCTGATCGATATAAATTATTAAGAACCAAATAGATGTTAAATGCGACTATTGTGGACTTCCATTGACCAAAATTCACCCTTCATTGAACGAATTTTTCTGCCCTTGGTAACATCTTTTGGTTTATTATTTTCAATAATAAACCTTTGGAATCGACCAAGAAAAAAATGTTTACCCCCCCCCCCCCCCTCAAAATTTGTTGTTTTACGTTTCAAAGTACGTAGTACTCGTAGAATCCGAAAATCGAATAAACATTAGGCTGTCCGTCCGCCGTACACAGAATTTTCCTTATGTAAAATTGACTGAGTTTGATGAAATTTGGTATGTAGGCTCCATATGGGGTCTAGTTGTACCCCAAAGATTTTGGTTGATGTAGGTCACTTCTGAGGGTTGAAAAATAGGGTCAAAAATTTTGAAAACGCCTCAACTCGAAAAAATCTGATATTAAGGTATTGTTTTTCCATCAATTTAAGATGGTATAGAGTTTTTATAGTTTTTTGAGATCATGCGGATCTCTGTAGGACAAACCGTTCTCGCTCCCTACGAGAATTTAAGGGTCGGACTCACGATAAATCAGAAACACAAGTGTGAATCGTAAAAGAGGCCTAATCTCCGTTCAAATGTTAGCTGACCGAAATGCGATCGATCTTCAAGTTGGTTGGCGGTAAGAATGGCATAGCCGTGTTCTTTGCAGACGAATGATCTATATATAGAAAAATATTCAGCCTTTGTGTAATAATTTGCGGCGTTTTTCCAATATTATCCGAGAAAGAACTCGTCAACTTCACTACTTTTCTGTCTCTATTTATCATTCTATAAGATTATTGTGTAACTATTGTAATTAATGGAACACCAAGAAAAAAATTATCCCACCATAAACATTCGTATTGATTTCAACCTACTAATTTTAAGAAGTCTATTTGATGGTTTTCCTAAGAAACTAATAGTATCATCCTCAATTCAAAACATAGAAAATACACAAAAATGTATATCTTATATGCCTACTTTGAATCATGTTTATGGTTGAAACAGATCCAATTTGCATTGAACTTAAATTTTTCAAAAATGAGTTAAAATCAGCTTTTTTTAACCAGTTATTTTTAGATAAGTAGGTAATTACATTCCAATTATAAGATTCAAAAAATGACAATAAAGAAATTCAAATTAAACCAAATCAAAATTCATTTCCAATTAATGTTGCATGTTTATCTTCTGTTTGTTTGAACCCCAATATTATTGGACCCAATAAGAACTATTTCAGAAACGTTGGTGATCGGTGAAAAATGTGGATGAAGAACTCGTGGGGATTTCATTTATTTGTATCTTAAATTCAATAAATTGTGCTCCACATCCAAATTTAAGAAAAAAAAATTAGAATGAATGTTTGTTTTTACTTACCTATAAATGGGCGTGCCGAGATCTTCTCGGTACCACAAGACAAGAACCACCGCGTCCTGCTGCGTTCCAGGTGGTATCGAAATATCGCAGGGAAGGTACACTGGATCTCCGAACACCGCCTGGATGTCGATGATAGGAACTGAAACAGAAAAAATTTTCGTTACCTTCCTGAGTATATTAAATGAGTTCAAACTTGGTGATGACTTAAAAATATCTCACGTGTAAGGCGAGAAATTTACAAACATGTTATTCACCAATTCATCTATTTAAAACGATAACTTGAGACTACATAGTTTCACAATAAAAACTGTTACTTTAACAGTGTGAGTATTAAATTGATGTCTTGCCGTTACTCATGTTGCCTCACTACAAGAAGTAAATTACTTTCCTATTATTTTACATACTAGACGGTATAGTTAGATTTTGTTTACATTACGATGGTAGGTGGTAGTTAAGTCACGTTCATGCTTCTTTATCTATATAATATATTTGGCAACATTTGGCAATACAGACATCTTCCAAGTGAGTTTGCTCTTTTAACTAGATCAGCCCGAACAAACCCGAAGTCTTGTGATCTAAACTCTTCGACTATGTTTATTTGAAAAAAATTTCCAACTCAATGGTAAACCCATCAATGAGACCAAGTAGGACAACCGGAGATGCTACCGTTACGGATTTGAGAGTCATTTTGTATGATCCAAATGGGCAAATCTACAAATTGAACTTCGAGATTGACGTTTTCCACGAATTACCAGTAAGGCCTAAGAAGTTCGAAAAATATGGTTCATTTCGTCCTCTCTACCAAAACAGACCCACCATTCTCCTGGCCAAGTTCAATGATTTACAAATATTGGAGAAACTCCTTCCTTCCTACGCTCATGAATATTAAGACGAACTTAGGCATGAAGAAAACAGCCGAGAAATTGAACGAGCTCAAGAAAGGAAGGGGAAATGCCCTTGAAAATGTTTTTGCCCATGCCTATTTAATTCTTTCAGATTATTTCTTATCTTGAGTTTGACTATCTTTTAGGTTACATTTTAATTAATAAACAGAACTTTACTTGCGTTGAAATTCTTTCTGATCTTTTTTTGGAACCGTTTTTTTCCATTTTCTAAGATATTTAACATGCAACTCTATTATTTCAATAGTAACAATTAAATGTGATTATTTGTTTGAGCAATAGTGAGAAAATCATGCAGTCATCAGCTATCTCAATCGTCACAGATGCAAGACCAGCTAACTCAGGCATTTTCAATTATTCGAAGGCTTATGTAAACAAATTAAGTTTGCAGCAGTCTGGAACCATCATGTGATCTTAGGGAAGAACAAAAAACGCCAGAAAACCTCTCAAGTTGAATAACAGTTGGTTCTTGGGCTTTCCTGAAAAGTGATCCAAACTGAGATAGCTGAGGATGCCACTTAAAGCGACGATATAATATATACCTGTAAATTATGAAGGTTCATAATTTAAGATATGTCCCTAACTGTACAGTTCCTTCACTCTAACGCTCATGACGGAGAATATGTGAACTAACATGTCTATCAGGGAAGGTAATATGTAAAGAAGGTTTGTTTTATAAAGTGATTTTATGAATATTAATATTGCTACTGTGGAACGTTAGATTCAAGAATTTAAGATTTATAAATAATATTTGAAGAAGGGAGGTTTTTTTCAATTTGTAGATTTAAGATTTATAATAATTATAAATTATTATAAATAAATTATTTATTCATTTTTTTAATTTTTTAAATTATTTTTCTTTATTTATTTATTTTTTTGAAAGATTTATATTACATTGTTCTGAAGACTTTGAATAAGGACTATTATTCAATTCTATGGTTTTAGGTCAGTTCAATATTGTTTATACTTACTATAATTTTCCTCATGTTTATTCTACTTTGAAACCTCTGATTGATAATAAACCTATTGTATTTGCAATCGTTAAATTGACTCCATTCTTCGGAATTACATACCTATCATACTCGAGTTGAACTCAAATTTTCATACGCACATTTAACTCATAAAACATCGTTTACAATAAACATAAAAAGTTATCCTCAAATAAACAACTCCCAGGGTCGCACCATCACATAATGGGTTGATAGTTGAACTATCGAGACTTTTCCACTTTTCGAGTGTTTCGTACACAATAATCCCAAGTGTTTGCTCGTTTTTATCTCAATTTGACAAAAAATAGAAGTCATGAAGGGCGCATTGGCGTCATAAGTAGGATAAAAACGAGCGGCAATCGATCACTTGAACTGATAACTCTCATTGATTTAATTGATTCGACTCAATCTATCTTTTTGTATTTACTATTCAAATACGACAATTTTTGCTGATAATTGGATCATTACGTGATGAGAAGGTCAAGTAATGATTAGTTATGCTACAAATACACAAATCCAAATAACAACCAATTAGTTCATAGGTCAAATAAAAACGAATGCAAAATCGTACACTGATCGATGATCTTGTTTGTATTCTATAATCTTGAACAAGTTCTTGAGGACCAAAATTGTTGTGCCCGTGGAACAGAAGAATGGATGAAAGAACACCGTGGAATAGAAGAATGGATGAATTGATCCCATAAAGACATTGAATTGTTGGGAGTATTCTACATCCAAAAAGATGTTCGGTCCTTGATGTAAGATAGGATGGATGAATGAATTAAACCAAGAAAGACATCAGTAGAGTGAAGAACATTGATGAAAACAAGAACAAATTGATGTAGAACGTAGCTCGGAATATGATGAAAAAACCAGACAAAACTAATTTACTTAACAAGAATGCGATGGTATATTGAAATTCCGATTCGTCTCGTAAATAATATACACAAATATTTGGTCGTTTTTTCTTGATAGCTGAAAACAATTGAAATGAGTTCGACTCCATTCCGGTAACAGGTAAAAACTCCGTGAAATGAAATATGTTCGGGCTGAACTGGAGTATTTTAGATTCTTCGACAGTACAATGCAAATGTACAATGCAAACCCTCGTGACAAACCGGGAGAGAAACTATTCGAAACAACCTAATTACCTCACTTTGTTGACGGATCGGGCTGCATAATTAATTCACGAAATGAAAACGCCGATCAATCAGGATTCTACAAGTGTTCGGTACAAATTCATCGGATGATATTATCATCATCCCAGCACAATGAAGTCGCCTTATCTGACGACAGACAATGCAACTACGTGACTGTTGTGCCAAGTTCCTTCCTCTATCAGAGCCGAAGGAAGACGAGGAGAGGTGGGTAAACATTGATCGATAATCAGAGGTAACCACTGGCACCCTAGAGGCATACAATGGATACCCAGCTTCCCTTTTCACCAATACAACTTGTGGAAACATCATTCAACGCAGAAACTGTTGCTTCCTACGGTTTTCCAAGTTGTTTGGTTCCCTTCAAACTCTTCTCGATCAAAGCTAGTTATAAAAGTCAAGGTGATACTAAATTACCTATTAGTCAGGAATACGTTTGTCATGTGGATATTAATAAATTTCAAGCGAAAATCTTGTGTTAAGTAGGTACTCATGACGAGGAAAAAAGTACATTCCGCTATTGGAAACGTACCTGAATATCCTAAATCTTATATTTAAATTATAAACACATTCATTTTGATAGGTTATGGGCCCAAATGAAATATTTGAGGTCTATCGGGTTGACTTCAAAAATACTCGATATCGATGAAACAGGAGCATTCTATAAGTCAACTTTTGGCCAAAAGGTGTTAGGAATCATTCTTCATATAAATCTTCCTGCCAGATCGACTGAAGGAAAAGTTCTCGAAAAATCGACTCCTAGGACCCCTATGATTCGTTTTTTTTTTTTTTTTTTTTTGGGAAACCGACACCTCTAGTCGATTTGACACGAAAATTCCTGAAAAGAATGATGCCTACCTAATTGATTTTGGCCAAAATTTGATTTATATCATGTTGCTATGTCACCGACGATATGCGCCTATTTCAACAAACAACAAAATTTGTAGATCGTTTAATCTATTAATGGAAAAGTACCCATACAGATCACTCATTGATCTGTACATTGATGTACATTGATGTTCATTGATGTTGGGACAAGACTGGATGTAGCCTTCACCAGAAACTATTTCAGCCAGTCCTACACGCAATATGTAAGCTCAAAGAGTCTTGAGGTAGGTACTTGGAGGGAACTAAAGACATATGTATTCCCGGGTTACGGCACCAATATATTTACCACGGAAAAATGAGAACGGCAATTATCGGTATAAGACTGGTATAATGAACGGATAAAGTCAGTATAAAAACGATATTAACACGTTGGCTGCGGGAGCCCATTCTCGAGTTTCGCCGTGTCCTGAAACGTTTTTTCGAGCAAATCAGCGCCCAATGCAAGTTTTCAATCGCTTCTGAGCATAATTATGACAAAAAATCTCATTTTTAAAATTTTTTTTCGTCAAATTAATTTTTTTACTTTTACGGAAAAAGGCACTATGTCCGAAAGTCCCATTTTCAGAAAAACGCATTAAATACGTTTGAAAATTTGAAAATTTGAAATTTTCAAGTTGGGAGTGCCTCAAAATCGGGCTATCTTCAGCTTAGAAATTCGCAGATTACTGAAACCCCGGCTTTAGACTCTTTAACATGTTTTAGTTTATGCTGTAGAATTTCTAAACCATAAATCAACGTTAAGAACCAATTCGGATCATTTCTGACTCAAAGGACCCCGACTTAGTGCCTTTCCCCGGACTAAAAACAGCTTAGTGCTCTCCTCCTGACTATCCTTACTGAATTTCAAAAACATTTTCAATTCCGTGACGGATTTTACTGTGGGTCCCGATCCACTTGACACCGATCCATGGAAACATACCACATTGAGCCCGAGGCGTTCTAAAGGAATTTTTTTATTTAACAAAAATCAAAATTGTTATAAAAAACACTGTTCGTTTTTAATTAAATTTCATTAAAACTGCGATGAAACCACTCTATGCAGTGCCTAACTGTCCTCAGTCAGTCCTCATCTTCCAATTCTGAAGCTATGTCAGGTGCAGGAGCCTGGCCCTTTGTTGCGGAACTCGAAGGCAGGTTCTCAAACCAAGAGTGGAAGTTTTTGGGATCACTCCGTTTTTACATAACTGAATCAAGTCCCGTTTTTTGGCAACAGGGATCGGCAACCTCTTCTTATAGAGTGCTGAAGGGGGATTTGCGAGATTGCGTTGTCGCGTTTTGTTTGAACCTCTTCTTTTTTTGGGGGTACCGACTGGAATCACCTTGTAATCGCTACTGAAATCATACCGGTTGCTAATGGACGATGGGTCTTCATTTCGGTAGATGAAGCTCTTCACTTTTAACAGGGTTGACAGGGTCGATCTTCCTGTTAGAGATGGATGTTGCTACAAGTGTTTTTAGGTCCAAGAAGTCTTTGAATTCCATCTCCTTTGTTGTCAACGGATTCTTTCGTCTAGCCAGTTTGAAAATGTTTTCCCAATCATGGATGGAAAACACATCCATGTTTTTTTTTTTTTTTTGGTAGTCTCTATTGAACTGTGCATGGAATCTACCTCCATGTATGAATGGCCACTTTCCATGAATTTTCGTTCGATGATCTGTGAAGTATTATTTGCCTACCTACTACGACAATCGAAGCATTTTCCCTTAATAAATGGCACACTTGACGAAAATCGCAATATAACAGGAGAAAGGCACTGTCGTCCAGTCTCCGTTTACTACTGGCTTGAGCTTTGACGGGTGAAAGGCACACTTCTCCAAACAATCTTCATAATGCCTTTCTCGTGTGAATATTCAACTGCATTATGACTTAGTGCTTCTTGTAGCTGCGTTTCCTTGGTTTCCTGTTGATCTGACACTAAAATAGACCACACCAATCGAAGGAGCGTTAATAGTTACTGTAGGAACCGCAATAACCCGAAAATCGAAAAAATTGACATGGTGCCTTTCTCCTGTAAGCCGACGATATATTGGAAGATTTATAACTTGGGGTATGCCCAGACTTGATTTAAGACACGAGTAACAAACCGACACATACTGACCGACAGACAGGACGAAAAAAAATACCAATAGGCATCTGTCAAACCATGTTTAACTGCTCAAATTCATTAATGAAGAAGCTATAAACAAAATACACGCTCGTTTATTTAGTTTTACTGGTAACTGATTATTTCATTTGAATAATTTTCGTATTCATCACTGATTGCACTGCTCAGATAAAATCATTAGTGTTTTTTTCATTATCTCAAATAAATCCAGCATTTCCAAGCAAATTAACACTTGAATGAAGTGTCTAGCGGGAAATCGACGAGTATGAAAATATTATTTCGGAAATACTGCCACTCCCATTTTCAACGAGTTTCCATATAATAGGTACTCGTTTCAAACCTTTCGTCTCTATTCGTTCGTGGCAAATCCCCTTACTGCTCTCTCGCTTCCTCTGGATCCAATTACACGGCTGCACTCGTAATTTATCAACAAATAATAAGATGGCCCCACCTTTTCGATTACATCAAAATCTAAGATGAAACTCGTCGATAAGAAACAGATTATTGTAAATGAAATCTAACAGTAATCTCGGAAATACTGGTTTTCGATTGAGAATACACAACTAAAAGCAGTGATCGGTATAGTTTTGTGGTGGAATGATGCATTGGGCTGGCGTCTTGGCGTTTATTTTTTGCTGTGTTAAAGATGTGAGTAGAGAGACTCGAATTATGGACATTTCTCGAAGTAAGTTATGTAAGTAGTACGAATTAGACAACACGATAGTATGTTTTCAGTGATTTCCAAAAAGTTGAATGGTGGAACGACGGCCACATTTCATACCCATCAGCATAAATTCGGAATGAACTACTAGAAAAACAGCATTCATTAATATTGATAGTGATATCTAATGCACATAATCTAATACATCTATATACATAAAACCCCAACCGTATGTACGTATGTCGTCCGAACGTGGGGGGCCCGGGTTCGATTCCAGGCCGTGACATAAAATTACGTGATTTCTACAAAATATAATTTCGGAGATTTCTCTGCACGAGTAGAATTTGATACATAAAATCCCAACCGTAGATACGTGTACGTTGCCCTAACATGGGAGACCCAGTTTCGATTCCAGGATGTGACATCAAATTTTTTTGTAATTTGATAAATTACGTAGTTACCTATTTCGTTACGCTAGTGGCAACACCAGCTATCTCATTTTTTTTTGTTTCGGTTCATGAACCGTTTTCTAAGCTAAATTTGGTGGGGAATCAAATGGTGAAGTTAGTTTCTTCATCAGGGCAACAGGGACAAATCAATGTCATATCAGTTAACAGTGGTCATCTCAAGTTGTTCGTCAACACATGCTATCTCAGGAAGGCGACATTTCCTATGGTGAGTTTTCCTAAGTGTATTATTGAGGAATCCATGTGTTTTTAGTTTATATACATGTTGAGAAGTTGTAAGGGAAAAGTGAGTCCTATGAAAGAGATAAATAAGTTCTTATTTTTCAATAATCAGGGACACAAAGTTAGGCGTTGAGATAGCACCTGTTGTGCAAATCAGTTTTTTGTCTCCCATTGAAAAATTGGAAAAAATGAGATACCTAGTGTTGCCACTAGTGTGGCGATTTATAACTTTGTATTTGACATTTTATGTGACGTTATTACGGATCTCTAACATATCGACGTTCGTTTTAGCCTGCTTTTAGCAGACTTTTCAGCTAGTCTAATACATAATACCCAACCGTACATGTATGTCGCCCAAACGAGGAGGTCGCGGGTTCGATTCCAGGTCGCGACATCAATTTTTTTTTCACATATCTTGATTGTATTTATTGTTTGTTCAACAAATATTTTCACATATCTTGATTATATTCATTCATTGGTCAATAAATATTTTCAAATATTTTGATTATATTTATTTATTGATCAATAAATAAATGCAATCAAGATATGTTAAAAAATTAATTGAACCCGGGACCCCCACGTTCAGGCAAAATACACTTATGGTTGGGGTTTTATGTATGGTACAGAAATCTGTGCTTGAATAGCTGCAGGCACTATAATTCCAACACGTTAACAACCTAACATATTTCAACAAATTGAGTCTAAAATTCCAACGTAAGACAACCATTTTTTCAGTCAACGTAACTATCAACAACTCTTAATAATGTCATCAAGTGACCAGGTCGTCACATAGATAAATTAATTGACTATTGGTAAGCAAACACATTTGAAACCGTATTGACAATAAAATCTAAGTGCAACCATTAGGTCGTTCAGAGATCAGTTGTAGACCCCAATGCCGAAAACAAAGGATGGATTTTATTACATATCTAAAATCGATTCTACATCAAGTAAGGATATAGTACTGTCCGGACTGGTGATCACTACAAAACGAATCAAAACCAGACACTACGCTTTTAGGGAATATCTCATAATTACCTTCAGCAAGAAAATACAACTTTTCCGCAAAGAACTTAGAAACCGAATATATTTCAATAATTTCAACTTATATGACAGGTGAGGAAAAACCATACCGAAAATAAATTTAGCAATCATAAGATCGAGACGTACAATTTGATTATACCTTTCTACCTAACAACAGTTCGCGAAGCGAACAGAACTTTTTTTATTTTTCTTCGACTGGGCATCCTAAACATTCGACAAATAATGAAGAAGAATAAAAAACGATTCATTAGAAAACTAGACATTGAAAGCGTATTAAATGGGAGGGGGTTCGACTCAAAAATAGATATTTCTCAGTTGAAGAAATAAAAGCAAAAAATAGCGCTTTCCGTGGCTCTGATGATACTACCTTATCTAGGAACTTATTGTTATAAGATTAATCACGTCTTATAAGTCAGGCTCACCGAATCACCGACCAAAAGAATCCTATTTCGGTCTATTTCATTCTTTCATCAGATTCCTTTTTTTTTCTTTTTTTTTTTTTTTTTTAATAATGGATTCCTACAAATACAATTATTGTATTACGTTGTTCAGGGGTCGGAGGGCCTCAGTATCTTTAGGAAAGACTACCTGAGCGACAACGCCTTGAACTGGATACAACAGAAAGAAGAAAAGGCCAATGTGGAGTTGAGCAGCGCGAAGCGAAACCTGGTAGACATGATCAAGAAACTCATTGAAGAAGGGAAAATTGAAATTGATAGCTCGGTTGACAAGGCACTGCAGGTAATCACTACATATTATATATTAATTATACTCCCTGAACATACTCTTCCTAAACAATCAGGCTCATGGAAGGGAATAATGAAAACCTATATCATCATCCAATTGTATCAAAACTCAATCACATAGATTGGGAATTCATGGCTAAAATCTTCCTCGACAGATAATTGGTATGTACTCGAGGCGTGCGTTCCATTTGCAGTGTACTCAATGAAATTCATAAATGATAATATCATTTATAATTAACTTACTATAATATTATTATAGTAAGTTAGTGATCATTAGTAATGATGGTGGCAAATAGGAGAACTGATTTATTTAAGCCATAATATGCAGATACCAAGTTTGTGCTCTGAAAACCGTCAATTTCATTGAATCACCTACATAATTATTTTGAACTTTTGAATATTAACTTTTCGAAAATGAAGACAAATACAATTTTATAAATCTCGAGGCTAAAAGTAAGGGATTTACCCTACGATTGGAGTCTGTGGAATGGCAAATATTCTTGAAAATCGAGAAACATGGGTTTTGAGTAAATCGTGGAGACGTCAACCACGAATAATTATTACGAATCAATCCCCCTTATGGAAGAAACGTTTTTGATTGATTGCAGGACATCAGCGCTTTTCAAAACGACGTTCCCGAAAAATGCCACTCGTCAGCTACCGGTTCTTTGACGATTTTGCGACACTCGAAAAAGAGTTATTTTCTGAGCTGCGTCAAAAACTCCAAATCCGTCCAAGAGATCACGCAGATTTCGGAGAAATCCGTGGATCGTGGGTTAGGGTTTTTTACTATGACTGCACGAGGGACGAACAGGCTCGTTGAGTGCTCGAGAAAGGGATTCATGGGTGCTTATCAATGCGGCACTTCAGCTATTTGGGAAATCATCCAGAATGTCATGGGAGCATATTCGGAAATGAAGGTAATGGAGGGGTAATTCTACAAAATGAAGGCTCAAGGGTGAATAAAATATCATCATCATAACATCATATTATATTATGGATATCACAGTTATAGAAACTTCAGTCAGGCTAAATGAAAATCAACTGATGCACGATTTTTGCCAGTTAAGGTTTCATGGAAGGTTTTTCAATGTGGTTTCATGGTCCAATCTCACATAATCATGATCAGCAATTAATTGCAATTGTGCAATCAAAATCGGACAGTAGCTTCGTATTACTTTTGCCTTCTACGAGGACTTGCAGACAGACACGGTACCAAAAGTGATCAGGAAGGTCAAAAACGTAAAATACGAGTGAAAATTTGAGAACTTTTTTTTGGCAATCATTGAAAAGTGAATACTTGGTTGACTCTGTAGCGAAATATGCCTGAAGAAGCACATTTTTTTCGCATAAAACTCTTATTTTTTCAAGCAACTTCCCTTTGAAACCTCGAACCTGACATACCGTTGGAAAGGTGAGATTTTGGGGTGGTTTCTCTCGTTGATTGCCCTGCAATAGCGCTATTTTTTTATAGGGGAATCGTTAGCCCGAAAATGGCGATTTTTGAAAGAAATTATAAATAATGAGTTTGACCTATTTGTTTACTTTCACTGGTGAATTTGAGAAATTGGGCTTTCCAACAAAAGGATAGGAAATTTTACGCACTTTCCAACGGTGAAATCAGATTTGAATTTGCACTAGAATTAAGGGAGTTATGACGATCTCAGTACCGCTAGGTCAAAAACACGAATGAAAACTTCAAAGTGGAGAAAATAGAATTTGAGTGGATTAAAAAAAAAAATTGCTAGAAGGCATTTTATGTTGCATATCACTTGCAGAATCCATCCTTGAAGTTTGGTCTATCCAAATGGTAGACACCCGGTATAATGATTATTTCATGCTTTCAACTCAAATCTCAAGATGCTATGGAAAAGGGGAAAAATTAGACGCGTATTCTGATGCCAACATGGGGAATTTATTCTCAAGTAACTCCATCAATGGTAAATTAGGTTGAAAATATTCGTCGCCCCTACAAATTAATGAGAGTCTCTTTATCAGTCACGTATTGACTTCCTAACTCAAGAAAAAGGTACATGAAGTTTTCCCTAAGAAAGCCTCCTGACGTTCCCCATCAATCATGAAATTTGGCATCATAATGTTCCCTATATGACCCCCTATATTTCTTCTCGCCAGGGATAGATATTAGGTGTATTTTCTTTAGCATCTTGAGGTTAGATTCAACAACATCACATTTGCGTCAAAATCCAAATCTGAAGTCTACCGTTTACATGTTTGGTCCATCCAAAGAGTAGACACCCTGTATTTTGTTTTGCTTTCACCGACCGCTTCAAAAATGTGTTTCCGTTGTTTATAGCACTTCATCGTTTCTTTTACCGCCCGTGGTACTCATGCAAGACGAGATATTCACAACTGTCTGCATCCAGAAGGAATCGATATACAAGATCACGTCGACAACATAATGGAGGACTATCATACTTGCGTTCAAACCATCAGTTCGAGAGGAAAACCTAAAATTTGAAGCACTTCGTGATGATGAAAGTTGCTTATTTCCTTCCAGTAGTAGATCTGTACTCAATCCTACCTGTAAGAACTAGTATACTCGTAAATACTCACACAATAAGGATTTGTGCTTAATAGACGTATTTATCTCAGAATTTGTTGGATCTAAACATCAACGTGAAATGTAATACTTTTCTTCAAAGATTAAACGGTCTTAAATCCCTTCTTAAGTGCCTTTGTTATTTAATTTTTCGAAAATGTAAAAAGTCATGATAACGGAGCTACACATTATCAGCATTACACACTTCTTATATTAAAATTTATTGAGAACAAGTATCAAACTATCGTTGACTTTAGTAGTGATGTTAAGTCCCTTATTATAGTCCTCTGGTGATGGAGTAATAAACAAACAGACAGATAATATCTGTTCTATATTTTTGTTCTATATTATAGCACAAAAATTATACAATACTTTATTTGCTCGTAGTTACATTGACGAATGGCAAACATAACATAGACAGAACATAAACATAGAGTATGTACAGATATCTTACAGTAAAGATACGATTTGACTTTGAGTCTCTGTGTACTTAGTTAAATCATTATTTATGGAAGATCCTACTGTAACAAAAATGTGTTAATTGATCCGTTTATATCTGATGTTCATTAACCTATTAATTTAGGTTCGACGAAACTCCACAATCTTGCTCTTGCAGTGTTCTGCTGTTTGCCTCATCAATGCAGGCCAAATTATATGTTCATTTATTTATAGTTTATGTATCAAGGAACCTCATACACACTCACACTTATTCCTATGGTCTGTGATGGTAAATAACACCAAGACCCTTTTAATGTGGAATAAACTAAGGATAGCGCTGCCACCAAAGGAACAAAATTGGTTACTGGGTACGTAGGAATGAACGCAGCCATTTCACAATGATAACACTGAACTTCACTAGAGGGTATGACATCACTTGGAAAAATCAAGTCTGGCTATGATCATTAAAATGATCATGAGATCAATAAAAGTCACCACCTCTCTACGGGCCACTATATAAAATCACGTGGGATATTTCTGAGACAGGTTAAGAGCGAAATCCACACGTTTCGTCTCTAACTTAAAATCACCTTGGAAAAACGCTGCAAATGATTGCACAATGGTTTATTATTTTTTTATTTTTCTATATAGATCACTCGTCTGCAAAGCCACCAACCATCCAACATGAAGAAAAACATCGATCGCATTTCGATCAGAATTAATTTGAACGGAAATTAGGCCTCTTTTGCGATTCACACTCGTGTTTCTGATTTATCGTACGTCCAAACTTTAAATTCTCATAGTGAGCAAACGGTTTGTCCTACAGAGCTCCGGGTGGTCTCAAAAAATTCTAAAAATTCTATAGAATCTTAAATTGAAAGAAAAACAAAATACCTTTACATCAAAATTTTTTGAGTTAGGGCGTTTTCAAAATTTCAAAATTCATTTTGGAACCCTTAGAAGTGACCTACATCAACCAAAATCTTCGGGGCACAACTAGACCCCAAGTGGAGCCTAAATACCCAATTTCATCAAAATCGGTCAATGCTAAGTGGCAAAAGTGCCGCGTACGGCGTACGGTGGACGGACGGCCAAATTTTTATTCGATTTCTGGATTCTACGTACCTTGAAACCTAAACCATCAAATTTTGAGGGGGTGTTAAACTGAAAAGATTTACCTACTTCGGTAATAGTCAATCAGATGAACCATTGGAATTGAGCAAGGAAAAAACCTCCCTCAAAATTTGATGTTTTACGTTTCAAGGTGCTTAGAATCCGAAAATCGAATTTTTAAAAAATCCGTCCGTACGCCGTACGCAGCATTTTGCTTCCGAGTCTACCAAGGTAGCGGAAGCTTTGTTTTCACTTTTCAAGGACGAAAAAAAAAAAGTTCTCCAAAATCAAAATTTTCACTCGCGTTTTGCGTTTTAGACCTTTCTGAACAATTTTGGTTCCGTGTCTGTCTGTCTGTCTGTCTGTGTGTCTGTGTGTCTGTCTGTCTGTCCGTCTGTCATCAATTCCTTGTAACGCGCATAACTATACGAAGTTATTGTCCCCTATGAAAGTCGCCACCTTCGGACTGATAGTAGCCACTGCGCATGCGCAAACGTGAATTTCCATGTAACGGCCATAACTTCTACATTTTCCATTCGATTTCAATGAAATTTTCAGGGATGTCACAGAGTAGTGTTTAGATGGTTATAAAAATCATAGAGAATTGTTTTTCATAGAGGGATTCATTCATAGAGGAACGGTCTCCTGTGAGAGACGAGGCTTCAATAGCGCAGAGGATTGAGTCTTGATTTGTGCTCTAAGGATCGCGGGTTCGAATCCCAGTCGAGGCTAAGAATATTTTTGATCCAATCACATACATCTACTCAATTAATTTTTCATCCGAATTTGATGAAATTTTCTAGGATTGTCCGAATTAGCGTGTAGATGGTCCCCTATGAGGGTAGTGAAAGGTACTTAAAGATTGGTGCTTTGAGATTAACTAATATGCATCGGATCATCTATATAATCGGGTTATGGATACGAGGAAACTATGTGCCACACCCACTTGGCAGACTTTTTTTTTTAGCAACCATGAACCGATTTGGTTGACATTTGGTTGACGATTTGAGCTCCATTTGGGGTCTAGGTAGTTGTGCCGCGAAGCTTTACCCTTCTAAGGGGTGAAAATGAAGGTATTGTTTTTTCATTAATTTATGATAGTATTGAATTTTTAGAATTTCTAAAGACCACGCGAGCTCCACAGGATGAACCGTTCGCTCCCTACGAGAACTTAAGGATCATCCTTCGATAAAACAGAATCACGAGTGTGAATCACCAAAGAGGTCTAATCTCCGTTCAATCTTTATATGACCAAAATCAAATGTTCAAACCGTAATCAAATGTTCCATAATATGGTCATACTATGTTACAATATGAAACTCTCTATTTCTTCGAATTGAGTGTGAAGCTTTTATTTCTTCCAAATAAACTTGATTGTGAACGTGTGGAGGTAATTATTTAGTAGGTAGGTAGTAGATACCTATGGTGTCTAAGTTGTCAATGGCAGCTTGGACGTAGAGCAGACTTGGTGGGCTAAGATAAGGAAATATGACACAAGTGATTTACGGCAAGCGGTGTCGGAGCTAAAAGGAGTGGCACCCAACAACATCAGGGTGATGGCTGCAACCTTGTCGTGGTGCGGGAAAAGTGCCACGGAGTTGCGCGAGTTGTCTTTGATAGGAATGATTGTTACCTGATTATATTCACGCTGATTGACTGTCTTAACTTCACCGTTACCTTAGCTACCTATTACAAGATATTATCGCTACCTCTTACAACTCTCCATATTTTTTCTTGTTAGTCTTTCACCCCAATTTGGATTATGGTAATTACAGTATTATAAAATTGTTTCTACATGAGTTATAGAGCTCTTTGATGTCATCTTTGGGAGGAAATATATTACAGTTATTCTGAAGCTTTTTGCGAGTAGCTGGCTTATTGAAATCACCTGTCTAATTAAAATTGATGATCCTAATCTAGCTTCAATACTTTTATGTGTCGAACCCTAAGAACTTGTTTAGCCTATCTAGTATCTGAACGAGCCATATTTCTGCACTTTCCACGTATTTTGGTTTATTATTTTCAATAATGAATCTTTAGAATCGACCAAGAAAAAAAAATGTTAAGAAAAAAAAAAATGTAAATTTTCACCTCATTTGAGCGAAAAATGCCAGCATTTCTCTCTTGGGAAACTTCAAAAGCAATAAACTTTAGCAGATTCTTTGCAAATGAGAATCTGATTAAAACTACCCTGTAGAATGGAGAATTGTGAACAACTGTTTTTCGGTTGAATAGTACCTAGAATATTTCATCCAGAGCTTGAGTTAAATTTTATAGTTAAATTAAGCCCACTTTTTGTAGGGGTGATTGTGCTGCTTTCATATACACATACGAATAACCATGAGCTTGGGATATTTCATATCATTCACCAATGATCAGTGATGGACCCGACTGCAACGCAGACAAAAATTATCTTGTTTGGTCAACTCAACAGCTATCTAGGGTTCGATAACATAAATGATAAGGTTCAAACGTTTTCTTGATCACAACATCAACTTGTGTACAGGGGATGATGGATCTCGAAAAAAATAAATACTGCCGTTTCTGAATATTTATCATCGCCAAAAATATCCCGTTCTGATGGAATACCTACCGTAATCAGTTCTTTGTTCTTTCCTATTGTAAAGCCTATGCAGTCGACCAAATAAAATAATAGTTTATGTAACACTGACCCTCTCACAAAAACCAAACAGTTCCGTCAGCCACCAGCACTCTACGCTGAGTACCGGTCATCTAGAAAAGAAACATCTATATTCGAGAAGAGATGACGAATGAATCAGATCAGTCGGAGAGTTTATCATTCTAATCTCCGAGGTTTTCGATATGGTTATCACTCGTATAAAAGACAAACTAGCTCCAGGACTCGATCAGTTCTAGTCAAGATGAAGTTCGCCGTTTTCGTCTTATTGGTAGCTTTCGTTGCCTGCTCAGTGGAAGTGAGTTTACCTATTAAGCTTGTAACTCCCAAATATTACACCTGATATAATCTTTAAGACAACATACCTAATGCAACTGACTTTTTTTTTTAATGGTAAATCGCAAACATAAAAGTTTGCATACCTGAACAGCTGACAATGTATTGGTATTCCTAATGCTACTGAAATTTGTTTTCTATTATAAGTTGCAAACGTAAAAATTTATTAAACTGAATAAAATTTTAAAATCAAATATTTCAAAATTTCAAATAATTTTTTCAGTAAACTAAATAATGAAATTTTCCAACATTTCTAATAATAACTATATCAATAATAATATCTTATGCATTGACATTAAGTCCCCTAACGTCCACACAAATAGCCTATTGAAATAATTACTAATTAAATTATCAAATATTCAAAGAAAACGGTGCAAAACATTGACTTTTTAAATATTTGAATACTTGAGAATTTAATTAGTAATTATTTCAATCGGCTATATGTGTGGGCGATAGGGGCCAACCAACCTGCGGGCGGTAATAAAATATACCACAACTTTGGCTCTATTTGGTTTCTCTAAATTAGTTCTGCAGAAAAATCACGAAACAAAATTTGATTTCAAGTAATTGGAATTCTTGGTGAAATTGATTTTTGTGATACTCAATGCAGAGTTCGTTACTCTGAAATAAATACCGAGACCATAGAAAAATGGTCCTATTCTTTTTTGATGAAAATATCAGGGATATGAAAAAGATATTCTTGAATGATTGACAGGTACTTCATATTTATAACATTTCAATGAAACTTTAATAAAATAACTCGTTTGTTATGAACGAATCGTGAGTAGTAAAAGCTGCAAATAATTAAAAATGACTGGATTTTTAGGAATGAACATTTCAAATAACTATAGGGTGAGTATTATCTCTGAGATTCTTCAAAACATGTATGAGCAAAACACTTCAAAATCTGAAACAAAGACAGTTTTCACGTAAACTGAAACGATTAAAATCACTCGCGTAAACTGAAAGCTGAATTACTACTTGCAAATGACTGTTTAGAGAATGTCTTCTTCCCTACGAGCTTCTCTCATTATTGACTAGGGAAGATCACACAGAATAACCTGCGGGCGGGATTCAGTGCCACTAGGTGATCTTTTCACTTTAAATAACCGAAAACAACTAATAGAAGTGAAAGAAAAATTGGCGCGTTCGGGTATGGATGGTAAGATACCCGATAGGCACCTTCTACGTATTTTCTTCATTTTGCTATCAATAGAAATTCTGAGGGGATGTGCAATAATAAACTTCATAACAGCATGGAGAGTCTCCTTCGTATCCGGTCCTTTAATGATGATAAGCTTTCAAGGTAATTCAAGAACTACAGCAAAAAAATTGCACCAGCTAAAAGTTGAGTGAGATACGAAACGATCCCACTCTCATAATTCATATTAAGTACAACTGAAAGTTGATTTATTGAAAACAAATTTTAAAAAATTCGCACCATATTTCAGGGATCCAACTGGGCTCAGAGAACCAAAAACTTGGAGAAGAAGTTTGAAAATCTAGTCAACAGAAAAGCTGCTCAAGCCGTTTCGGGAGTAAAGAATGCAAAATACTCGCTGCAGAAAGATGTATACAAGTTCTTCCAGTACATGGAATCCAAGATCAACACAACAGTTGCCTCGGCAATCAAGGTAAAACAATACTGTATTACAACCTCACAGTCATTTTTAAACAATCTTATGTATTCAATATTTATACTTTAATTTTGTATTTTATATTCCAATAAAATTATTCCAACATCGTCGTTTTTTGGTCGTCATATTTATTGGTTGTTTCAGGATATCGACATCTTGAAGTTCGAAGTGTCCGTTGAATGTTACACCAATGCCACCAAGGAAATCGTGACAGCTCAGGAAGCAGCCCTGGCTAACCTCCTCGCCTGTCAGAATATGTCCCAGGCCTACCAAGACATCGAGCAGATCGCTCAACAGGCTCAACCCATCATCCTCGACATCGCCAGTGACGTTAAGGTTATCCTTGCCGGTGTTGCCGAGTGTGGAACTGAAGCTGGATTAGCTCAGTGGAAATGCGCTTTCAAATATGTTTCTGAAGAACTCCAAAACCTCGTCAACCAGTGGCCCGATGCGAAGGTAATATTATCCAATGAAATATTTTGCACATTGATAACCATAATTACAACACATTGAGACATTATTTGCCTTCAGAATTGTTATCTACGTACCGTATTGGAGAATACGTCGTAACCAGCAAGTCGAGTAGGTACAGGAGGCCTTGTTTGCCTTTAGTTCTTAAGTGACAACAAAACAAGTGGCATTGTTTACCACATCCATTAATAACATTAATAAAATTTATTAATATAAAATAATTTTTATATAAATAAATTAATAATTATAATTATATATTATAATATGTATTAATTATAATAGTTATAATTTATTAATTAAAATTATTATTTTATATTCAATATAAAATGTCGACATAAATACCAAAAACAAGTACGAAAGAAATGCGTGATAAGTCGAGAGCTTTACAACGAATGGTCAACAATTTCTGTCCGTTTAAAGCAAAAGAAGTTTCGTTTCCCTAGCAACGACTCTTTTGTAAGCGTAAAAGAATCAGAAAACTAACCTTAACGCTGTTTGTTAACGATTTTTTCGTTCATATTTCAAAATAAAGATATAAAATGTAAAAAATATGAAAAACCATCGAAATTGTATGTGAGGAAGAAAAACGTCCCAACAGTGTGAGTGCTGTGAGATCTTCAAAAACGGCATCATAGATTTTTGACTGCTGAGGTACAAAAATTTGTCGTACGGGAAATATGCTATAAAAATAAAAATACCCATAAAAATAGTATGGTTAGCTTTCCTGTTGCAGCTCTGGGCCAGTTTAGGTTTGGAAGCTCTGGAAAGTGGTATAATCCAATAAACGCCATTATCCCTCCAGTATTCTACCCTTACTGGTCATTTGGCCTAAAAATCATTGAGCCAAGAGAAAAAAAAACTAGTCCGATAATGGTGAAAATATATCGACAACCACATAAGCTGCTTCAAAAACTTGACCTTTTCAATCTAACAGAACAATAATTTGAAGCCACGTAGTTAACTATAGATACATTTTAAAACAAGATTCCTACCCAATTTGAGCTAGTTTTTAATCATAAATAATTATTGTTGCAGAAATTTATCGTGACCGCTGAGCGTCTCGGAAATGACGTAGAACTCCAGGTCAACACTTGCCTCGATGCTCCAACTCAAGTTACCCTCGAGAAGCGCATCAAGGAAGCAATGGCCCACTTTTCTTCTTGCTCCCAACAAACCATGAGATATTAATTTATAACAAAAATATAGTTTTTCACACCAAATTCAATCAATTTATAAAATGATGAACCTCCAAACCGACAGATTTAAGTAGTTATAGTAACGATGCAAGTCTTTAAGAGCTCTATGTTGCGACTTCGAGGGTTTAGGACGGTGGATACTTCCCAGATCATGTCAGGCTTGGTCAACGGTTAAAGTTAACGGGTAAAGGCTTGGTTCCCATTCATGCAGCACTGGTTAACGAGCGAATTTTGAAAGGAATCTTTGAAGATATGGATATGAAAATCCAAATATTAGCTATTTCAGATAGTCAGCCTTGTGAGTGTAGGACATTGCACGAATCGTTAAAATTATACTATCAACCCTTTAGTTTAAAGAAAAGTTTTCTAAAAAACATGAAATTAGTTTATTTGTTACCCTTACTGAGTACCCACTTGGCTATTGCATTTTCGGGTGCAATGAATATACGCAGGTTTTCACTACCTATGTTCAAAAACAGAGTTTTGAGAAAAACGCACAAGAAGGTTTCACCAGTGCACAACTCCTAAAACAATGGCTTTTACACTAAACTCTTAGATTTCTTCAATAAATTTTCAAGCTATAATCATCAAGAAAGTCAATAAGAGTTTTGTTAAATATGAGTTTTTCTGAAATTGAAAAAAAAAAAATTAAATGTGGAAGATCGATGGACATAGTTCCTTTGCGCTTTAAGGTATCGATTTATGAATTGTTTAAATATACCTTTATATATTTTTAATTTCTAAAATATGGTATTATGATGGTAATATCCACAAAACCCCTAAAAACATGTTTTATGACCAATTGTTTTGCAGTTTTGACCCCTTACATTGCTTTTCCGTTTGTTGTTAAGAACATTTTGGAAAATAGTTGAAATTTTTGTTAAACGATTACTCAAGTTATTACATATTGAGAGACTGAGACGCAAGATTGCCCGAAAAGAATTCGAGAAATTGTCGACTTCTACAATAATAGTATCTACAAAAAAAATTGTTTGAAAATTTATCAGCTCCATCCAGCGATCAACGGAGCACCAAATACAGCAAGTACTGATACAGTAAACAAGAGTTCTAGATTCTGTTAAACAGGTACTTCACCAAGAATCTTTGGGAGGGATTCTTTCTCTCAGAAAAAAGTAGGTAAATAGAATACAATCATTGATTATTGATTATTACTCTCGATGGATTACTCTTATCACCATTTAGCGGATAAACTGAAATATAAGTACGTTTTTCCACCACATACAACAATTAAAGCTTGGAAGGAACGATGTCTGGTGTGCTACTCATATTTACATCACTTATCTTTGAAGTGGAAGATAAGACGTCGATAGCAGCAGTAACGAATTGTGAGCCGTCATGTTCACTTCCCAATATTCTCTTCCGTTGGACTATGTGACGTTTCTTCTTATGGCGTCCATTACAGATACAGTACGTTGAAATTATAATTAAAAGTAACTTTTTCTAGGTAGTAGTTACAAAACAACACTCATGAAAAGTTTTAGAAACTTAACACGTTCAATGCGGATGTCTTCATATGATACAAAGTGAACTCTCTCTCTTCATATGATGCACATGAGTCTTCATATGATACACAACTGCCAGTAGAGTGCTCCTAACTAAAAACGCTCGCATATCGTGAATGGCTCTAGAAGGACGGGAGTTGTCTTGTTCGCTTCAATAGATCACCAGGAACCCACTAGAGTTCGCCGTTTTCACCTATTGGGTCAGGAACAACCACAATCTCAGTTGAAAGTGTGATAAGGGATCCAGGCCATCTGTTCCCGCCACAGCGCTTGGCGGCGTTTTCAAATACGCATTGAATGTGTTAATAGAAAGTCGCTGATTGATTCATTACGGATGATCACCACACTTGGACTTTTTACAAGAAATCTATTATAGGATCCTAATAATATACCTACCGTGGTGAATTACGTTTCTTATTGAATTGCTCAACCACTATGATACTTGCCCAGATATTGATAGGTGCATAGCCTGGGAATCTCCATGGTGGGTGAGTCCGAGTCTGGCCGGCGTGCCTTGGGCGTCCCCATGAATTACACTATTACGTGTGTACTTTTCCTCATTATAAGCTTTAAAATCGTATTAAGCTTCATGTGGTTTGCATACATAATATTTATATTGATATAAACTCAGTTTGATCATCTAAATATACACAACGTAAATATTAATGTTATTTAGTTTTACGTATACACGCTTGGGAGCGTTCTTTCATAGTGTTGGGTTTATTATTGGTTTACAGAGAAAGTCGGATACAAAGAAAGAAGAGGAATCGAGGGACATCTTTTGGATAAAAGGTCTCTCGTCGTTGGATCGATACGGAAGATCTCTTATCAATGGAGTGGACCATTTATATGAAAAAAGTTTCTTGAGTTATATTGCAAAACTGGATACATGAAAACTATTTATGTTCTCGTTACCTTACATCGAAGCCAGGTTATTTAATATATTTTTAATATAGCTCTGATCACTTTGAGCAACGGGAATCAGTGTAAGTACTCTCAACATTCTTTCACAGAAGTTCCTATAAATTTGTATGTAAATTGATAAGAACCTTACCTACTTTCTTATTTCCTAATCGTCCGATTTCTTTCGAACTAAGGTAAAGGTTTGGAACTGAAGTTTCGACTATTCCCTAGGTAATCATAGTCTATGAGCGTATTAGGGTAACAATCACGACTACAACTTAATGTTTTAATATATATCAAAATATTAAGTTGTAGTCGTGATTGTTACCCTAATACGTATATATTAGGGTAAAATGTATTTAATAATACATAATATATATTAAATATTATTTAATATAATCCCTTATTGGGCCATTCACATAATCTTGTCAAGAATACGAGTTACTTGGCGTTCTTCATATTGTTGAATTCATAATATTTAGAAGTTGATTTAGATTCAGTAACTACCAGTGATACAAGGAATTATTGAAACCTTATGGCTCACTCACCACACATATAAACAAGTGTTCGGTGTAGTGGTTGCCACTACAGACAATCAAAACTGTTAACTTGGATACCAAAAATGTTTACCTATTTCCAATAAAATATTCATTCGTGTTTTGTGAATTGACCGAGTTATTTTCTCGCTAGATTAATTTATAGTATTCACGATATTCGGGATCGTAGATTCGAATCTTTGTTCATTTTTGCCACAACTCCGAGCAAAACAGGACTAGTTTAATGGCGAAATCATGGCACTCATTTGATCTACTTGATGAGGCTGATTCTAACTCGATCCTCGATCTGTTTCATAACTGGTTAACAGTGAAAACGCTAATCGTGACACAACGGCTTTAGATGGTTCGGTGGTTTTCAGATGGTTATTTTGTTATTATACAGCTTATTTTTTATTGCATAGATCACCCGTCTGCAAAGAACACGTTATTTTATGTTAGTACCAACAAAAATCTTGTTTGAAATTCAGATTCTACGTAGAAACGTAAACCATGAAAAATTGTGAGGGAGAGGGGGGAGGGGTCAGAACATTTTTTTCTTACTTGATTTCTAAGGTTTATTTTTGAAAATAGTGAACCAAAACGTGATATTATTTATTACAGAATTTCCAAATGACCATACGTGTCTGAATTCGTTCCGATGTGAACTTAGAGTCTGCAGACATTGAGAGTGTCGTCATCTCACGAGACGTTCTCCTCTTTCCTAGGAGCCTCTTCTCCAGGAGCCTCTTCTCCTGATTTACATAATTCAATTATATGCTAAGAGTCTCATCCTTAAAATTATCAGCTCACGACGTGCTGTGGTTCGCCGATGAAATTTCCCGAGAACGAAGGCGGAGATTGGGGGTGCATAACAATACGTTGGAAGCACCCGAGGTTGGAGCCACAGATGATAATCTCGTTCGAGGTTTACGAGATTTTCGTAGGTTCCCCATAAATTCGTGGGAACGTCCATAAAGAAGTAACGGAAGGGCTTAAACCAAGTTCGCTTCACAAATAATTTCAATAATGGAACAATTTTCACCCACTCTATCGAAGGTGGAAATTTTGGTTCAGTATTTTCAGTAATGAACCTTTGGAATCGACCAAGAAAAAACTGTTTTAACTCCCCCTCGAAATTTGTTGGTTTACGTTTCAAGGTCACGTAAAAACCAAAAATCGAATAAAAATTTGGCCGTCCGTCCGCCGTACGCTGAACTTTCCACAGTTAGCATTGACCGATTTTGACAAAATTTGGTATGTGGGCTCTATTTGGGTTCTAGTTGTGCCCTGAAGCTTTTGGTTGATGTAGGCCACTTCTAAGGGTTGAAAAAAAGGGTTAAAATTTTGAGAACGCCCTAATTCAAAAAAAGTTTGATGTAAAGGTTTTTTTTTCATCACTTTAATATAGTAATGAATTTTTAGCATTTTTAAGAGACCACGCGGAGCCCTATAGGACAAACCGTTTGCTCCCTACGGGAACTTAAGGGAACATACGATAAACCAGAAACACGGGTGTGAATCGCAATAGAGGCTCTCCGTTCAAATTTTAGCTGACCGAAACACGATTGATGTTTTTCTTCATGTTGGTTGATGGAACAATGGCAAATCCGTGTTCTTTGCAGACGAGTGATCTATATAGAAAAATAATAAACCTTTGAGTAATAATTTGCAGCATTTTATAGTTGCAGCAGGTCGTACAAATATGGATTCTCAAAATTCAACATTATCCCTCTCATTATACTTTTTTGAGCTTTCTCAATACTAATTAAGGTTATGTTTCGGCCGTTCTGTTTGTGGTCCATTTATCTATTTCTATTGATTGATATTGATTAATTTACGATAAGAATTCAACGGGGAAAGGAAAACTATGCAGAATAGTTCGATGCGTTTTTCATATCCACGGATGGAAAAAACAGACCATTTTGATAGACACATCTATAGAGGAAAAGGAGGGCCGACACTTCTTGATTGAACGGGTGTCACTGACAGGCCCGACCCCCACGTGAACTTCCGATACGCTACCGTACATTTCCACCATTTTCTTGACGTTTACAGGTGGGAGGGAGGATGACGATGGGGCGAGTGGTAGGGGAAAACGTTCCCTCTTAGGTAATTGGTTTCACGTCTTGACGTGAGTACACGTGTCAACAAGTCGACTTGGGGACGGTTTTGTGTCGAGGGCCGGAAAGATACGTTAGCAGAGATGGAAGAGAGACGTCTTGATGTTAACAATGAGGAAGATCGTTGACGTTTTTCTTGAAAAGGGAAAAGTACCTATTGTGTAGCTTCATGAGGACGAGCGCATCACATTACAATGAAGAATGTACCTGTCTCGAGCTACCAAACTATTAAAATATTTATAGAATTCATCAAGATCGCGGAATTTTTACAACGTTCTGACAAGTAAATATTCTCCAGTGAGGAAGAGAAAGTGGTGTAAGGGTTTTGGGAAATCTTCAGAATTTTGTAACTAATTATCACTAAGATTCATGTCATGAGTGTAATGACTGGAATTCAGCAAGAAACTGTCTTGAAAATACGCAGCTTGGATAAAGGAAGCATGAACATGATGGAAAGAAACATGAGAAATAAGTGCGTTTTTGGAAAGAAAATGGGAGAGCTTCAATAGTTATGAAAACAAGGTATCGGATGTGACCAACTCAGGTGCGTCCATAAGGCCACTCAGGGTCCTGCTCTGGCAAAATTTCCTTAAACAGTTGAAAAACCTCGCTTCGAAATGTCGTCTCCCCAAAGTAGAAAAGAATCCCTAGTAGAAAGTGTTTTTACCAAATACTCACTTATGATCCATGAAAGCATGGATCTCTTACAAGACTTGTTAAACTTAGTGTAAAATTATAAGTAATTATTATGTCAAGTATCCATGATGGAAATAGAAAGTAGAAGTACGTCACCTGAGAGGACCTAGAGAGAGGAAGAAGTAGTAGGGAATCGATAAGTATCCAATAATAGATTGTATACTCTCGAATTCCCAATGTTTGTGGAAAGTACACGTTGCCAAAGAAACACTAGAGCACCGCTCCGGAGTTCCCATCGTAACGTGTTTTTTATTTAGTTTATGCCCCGTCCGCGCATGCCCAGTAGTGTAAAAATGCCGGTCTCATTCGTTTACCCCCTCGCATTCTCAGCCCCTGCCGAGGAAGACAGAATCGATTTTACCGTCCCTGATCATGACAAGTTTCGATTCAACTTGATGGATACTTTCATCAGTTATCAGAGTTGTTATCTTATCTTGCTTCGAGGGTGTATTTTTCTGCTGACATCCAAACAGAAAAATACACTACCCACTCAAACAAGAGGTTTTCACGAACATGTATGAAAACCTGTCTGGGAATTATTATTCCACATTATTTTAATGTATTCATTTCCATTTATGTGATTAGAGTTCGCGTCGTGATCTATATTAGCTGTGTAATAGTTCTGTGTAGTAATTATTTTGAAATGCACTGTTGGTCTTGTCAAAACGTCATACGCCCCCACCGAAGACTACCACCAGTTTGGGTTTGAGCCGAGGGGATGATACCACGTAGTGCACCTACCGAGATACCCAACTCGAGTAACTCTGTGGAACCTTTCCCGTTCTACAGCCCGACCCATGACAAGGCGCAAACTTACCAACTATCTATTCTAGTGTTCGACGTTAGAAACCTACTTTCCGAGTGTAGTGTCACCTCATTTTGGGATGTCTGAAAGCTCCTATCTGTTCCTTTATAATCATACCCAGAAAAAATATCCAGCCTGACCAGCCTGGGAGATATAAAAGGGGCAAAGACAAAACCATTGGGGCGGTAAACGAACCGGAACAAATCAAACGGGCGGGAGGCGAGCGAGTTTCGCCCCGATAGGCTGCCGCCGTGTCAACCGAGTGACATTTTCGCTTATAGCTGTCCCCTCTCCTCTCCCCTAACCCACAGGACCTAAATACCATGCCATCTCGTAAATGGTTTCTCTTCCAAGTTGGAAACAATAAAGGTTGGTCACTGAACTTTGAATAAAAAGCGTGGAGATTTGTTTCTTTAACTCCCAACAAAGTACGTCCACTTCGCAAAACCGTTCCGAGAAATATAACAAGGATAAGGGATTGTTCTAGAAGAGTGGAGATACAAGTGATTTGTTCAGTATTTTGCCAAATGAGTATGAGCAACAAGAGTCCACACGTCTGAGGAGACTCTAGTCAAGCAGGGATTGGCAATGTCTAGTCAAACGCGGTGAGCACAAAGTTCAAGTCTCTATAGGTAGGAAGTACTTGCTGAGCGCTTTGGATGCTCGTCTTCTCTTGTATATCACGATACAGAATTTTATGTAGTGTTCCCATAGAGAAAAAATGCAAGGCTTCTTAATGTAGGTCAGATTTAGGCATGTAGTCGGAGATGCTTCAAAGAGAACGTACAAGCTGACATGTAAGTTATAATAGAATATGTCGATACCTTACAGCACAAAGGCGCTATATCCATCCATCTTCCACTTTTTTTTAATTTCAGAAAAACTCAAATTTAAAAGAACTATTATTGAACTTCTAGACGATTATAGCTTGAAAATGTCTTGCAAAAATTAAACAGTACTAAGCCATTATTGTAGGAATTGTACTCTGATGAAAACTTCTTTTGCGTTTTTATAAAAACTCCATTTTTGGACATAGCCTCTTTGTGCTCTAAGGTATCGATATTTAGAACATAATACAATACCGCTAAGTTTGTCATCAAGTTATTTACTACCACCTAGTTTAACCACCCAGTTCATCACTTGAGTGATAAATTAGTAATACAATTCATTATCCAATATACCTAGGCTCATCTTAATTTTTCCTTTTTCACTGCAGGATAGTCGAACAACGTGATCCCTTTCACGTAGGTTCTTACTTCTAATCCCCCACTTCCTCTTCACCGAGAGACCGCTGAATAGGACGACAGAATGAATTGAGTACTTTCTCGACGGCCTATGTTACCTCATCAACCTCAACTTCTGGTTACAATGGATTTTTCAATAAGAAGTGATATGCAAGAACCCTCAAATACAGGGTATTTCTTGAAACCAACATTGATTCTGAGACAAATTAATCGATTTTTATATCAAATTTGGGTGAGATTTTGAATTTCCTCATAGTCTAAGATATTGAAATATGAATTATAGTGAAAACCAGCTTTGAATAGATATGAATCTTCTGGAACACACCAACAGAAAAACAATTAATTGAAAATTACAACTATTTGAATCGTCTTTTGTTTACTTTCAACTGAATTAAACTACAGTTGAGCAAGAAAATGTTATGAGAAAGAGTTGACTGAACCTAGTTCAATAAGAGAGGAGTCAAAGTTGTATGACTAAATTCTACTTCTCTTGAGACTCTGGAACGCAATTTTCTATTGTGCTTCACAATTTTCTTTCACTATCCTAGAAATTGGGGATGTTGGATTTTAATCACCAAAATTTAAGTGCTTTGATAAATCTACGTTGATCTCCAGCACCCCCATCTTCAATTCATCAAATGGGCGTTCAGTGTTTTGGCGGGATACCTAATCAGATTGATCGACAAGCGGTGAACTTAATTGTATTTGAGGTTCAGAGGCGGTTTCTATCGTAAATATAGCTTTTATTCTCATCTCTCTCACTACTCAGATGTTGAGCTCAGTTTAAATCATCAATATGGTCCCTAAATGATGCAAGTCTTAAATGTCAAATTGTCAAGTTGTTGTGGTTTGGTTGTCAGAAATATTGTACAACCTATATTATTTTTCTAAATATGCAAACAGTAGAAAATAAGTCCTTCTCTTCATAATGGAACAGACTGAGATGCAAACATGGTCTTTAAATAAAATTTGGTAGCTATTCAGGCAATTAATACATATGGTTATGGTACTTTGCAACTGTCTTACATTGCTGTATTCTGGACTTTGGGGACCACTGCAGCCCACTAACCCTCATTATCCCATCATTTCCTACATCTAAACTTGTGAGATAGTGCAGTCTTATAAAGCATTTCCAACCTATACCAACAGTGATACATACTCGAGTCCAAGAAATATCTCCCAGTACCAGGCTGGGTAGTTTCGAAATTGGTTACTCCTATTTTTGGGGTCTGTCAAGTATTTTTGAATTTTCTTTAGAATCGTGTCATCGTACATGTTTGAAAGCAGTATCAAACGCACTTCGATGGGAGCACTTTAAAAATCTAACTGAGATCAACGATAGATTTTGGTTTTACCAACTCATACGCTCGTTTCAATTTTCGGATTGGATCAAAACAAGACCATTCCATCACGCTAGGGATACTCGATATTTCAAAATATCGATACTTTCGTACCAATACTCGATATTTTAGTATCGATGCTGCACCATCCGATATTTTTGGATACCGATACTTTGGATCCGATACATTTAGATATCGAATATCGATACAGTTCTCGCGGAAAATTCAACATAATGGTTAAAAAATGAAGAAGATAGGGAGGCTTTTGGGTCATTACTCTTTGGTTGCACAAATAAAGTTTACATTATGGAGAGAATCGCTCTGCATGGGGTCTTGATAGTGAAAAATCAATACAAATTGTTGAAAAAATTATTTTTCTTGAGAATGTTGGATAATATTGATAATTTGTGACACTAAAGTATAGATACTTGATATTTTAAAATATCCATACTCATGCCCAACGGTACTTGGGATATCAATATTTGAATACGATACAGTATCGATACAAAATACCATTCTCTACATCACGCCGTACCATTCTCGTGCAAACTGAGCGCTTCCAAATCTAACCTGTAAATGTTTTACTAAAAAGACGAGGTGGTACGTGATTCTTTTCTGCGAAAAGTGGCAGACTGTGACATGAAGATCCAAATTATGAGCAACGAATGATTCACAGTAGGTACTTTACTCTGGTAGTTCAATATTACATTAACATTGCGCTGAATGATTCAGAACAAGAGAGGAACAAGCCGTGGTATGCTTGTTACTCTCGCTCACTCAATGAATTATTTTTCAACATACTGCTCCATCGTATCGGTATCCCCCGTCTGAATCATTTTGCACGTCCCACACCGTTGGACGGCAGACCATTTAGGTTTTGATCCATCGATTGGCCAGTCCGCAGAGAGCTTCCCCTCCAAATTAACGCGACGCGCGCAAAACACCGTGAAATCGAACAGATGTCCACCAGTTAATGAATATAGACCAGCTTTACAATCATGATGATTTAGCGCACGAACTAACACTGAAATCATTGGGAATATATGTGAGACGATCAATGATTTTCTACATTCCTACGTCGATGAATCTGTGTTGGACGGTAGATTAGAATACTTTCCACGTGGAATTTCAGTTATAAATTCTTCATTTTGAAACAGTATTGTTCTAGGGGATCTGGAGAATCTGATTAATTAATGAGAATAATTTAACCCTTCAGTGGTAGACCCCGGAGCGCAGCGCTCCTTCAGCCCATTTTTCGAATACTGTGGTTCACAGTGGCTATCGTGAGGGCTATGATTCACAGTTCCCTCCTAGAAACCACCTCTATGCAGGACCGTACCCTCCTCTCAGTCCCCAAACCCCCTCAGGGTTATTATGGATTGGTTTCTTGCACTAAAACGTGAATGTGTCAGATCGCTCTTAAGTCTGAGCGCTCTTCTGACCCCAAGAAGTGGCTGCAGGAAGATTCTGTCGAAAAGGCAGAACGTGCATCTGACTGAAACGGCTTTGATTAGTCACATTTTAATTGCTCAGTTATTTGTATTTCAGAGTTGAGCAAAAGGAACCTATTTTTACCAATACGTATTCCTGAGTTCAATTCTTAAAAAAACTTTTTTTTACCAATATGTTTTTCATTGAACACTTTTAGATACACCAGTAGATGAGTTGAGTATCACACTCTGACCAAAAACATTTAAAAAATATGATAAATATTGATTTTTTCGGGAGGAAATACCGAAAGAGCGCCGCGCTCCTGGGTCTACCTTTTGCGAGATGAGATTAGGTCTACCACTGGAGGGTTAATTGTTGCTATATTCTACCCCTAGAGAACTATACGTTTCGTTTGAATACCTATTCCTTGTTGGAGATCAACCTAGGACTAGGGATGATGAATGAAAGATACAAATTGATGTAGGAAAGATAAATAGATATATTATCCTATAATCAATTGAGGCTTGGATCTATATGTGAGGGGGGAAAGAAGTATCAATAGAGTTTACCTATTATATCTTCGGATTTGAACCACGAGGGTGAGGGAAGTGATCTAGTATGAAAGCAATGTACTTAAAGATCGGTGTCTGGAATTAGACTGGACGGCTATCCCTGAGTAGTGATTCGATAGAGCGGAAGAATCGGTCCATCGAATAACGAATCAGGTGACAGAGTAACGGGTACTCCGTCACAATTTCCTGTCATAACATTCACAGGAAGTTGTGTCACGCCTAGCTACCACAATTACAAGATCAAACGACGGAAGCAAGGTTCTACCACGTCAATGTTGACATTGTAGGATCCTTGCCTATTTCCAATGACAGGGTATCTTTGTCCTGGATGAAGGCATTCATGACCAACGGGAATGCACTAAACGTCTGGTACTGAGGGTTATTAGACTGGCCTGAGTGTAATATTAGTTGGACGCAAGTCTTCAGTAGCTACAGACTTCACCTCCGTTTGTTACCCACTTCAACATTTGACAAAGTTGCGTGGAAAGGCAACGAAATAGCGGACTACTTAGCAATGGAAGGCTCCAGAACCCCTAGAATGGCTTCGGGACCGCAAGCGGTTCAAGCAATATCCATTCCAATGTGGCGGGTGGGGCAAGTGAAACCCGTCGGGCCTCGTCGAGCAAACTAGTGACTAATTGCCTCGAGCATTTATTTTCGAAATGTATACAGATGCAAGCTCGTTAGCAGGGCGACGCTAATGGTGACAAGGTTCCTATTGAGTCGCAAATGCGTACGGAGCGCCACCTATCGTTTGCGACTCTGTTTTCATTACCCCCAATAACCAGTCCACGAAATACCTAATGATCTGATCATCAAATTTACACGTGATTCCACCCTGACAGTTTCAACAAAGTAGAATATTAGCATAAACGAAACGATTTGAACTAGTTACCTGGCAAAAAATTACCAACAGCATGATCGGCTTCCATTGAGCAAAACTTTCACTCCCATAAATAATCTCACGTTTTATCGAATCTAGTTTATCGTTACTAACTGCAATTTCGGCTGAGTGTGATTTTGACATAAATAGCAGTTTTGGTTCTGCAGTACAAAAACCTCCATACGACACAATCCCTTCGAAATAATACTTACAACAGACTGTAAAGTCGACCATACATCCTCTTCACGCTGCCATTTTTGAAAAATTGCCATATAAGTTAAATGCCACAGCATGATTTTCAGTCGAGAAAAAAAAATTGCGATTTATTACACAACTATTTATTATTTTTAGCCTAGCAACACCTATTTTCCATAATTAGTACGGACCCACCATATTTTCGCTGAAGGTTCACTGTCAAGTTTATTTTCACAGGAAGTACCTACCTCATACAATATTTTAGTTTATTGTTTTCAATAACTAATTTATTTATTTTACATGAATTTTCACACAGGAAGTGTTACGGAGACTTTTTGGTTTGAAAATGTATGTCACGTAAATGAGAACAATTCGTCTTATGGAGTGATACAAAAGTATTTAGTACTGTTCAAAACTGTGTAAAAAGACTGCTTGTTATGTATTGAGGAAAGTGGCATTAGCCATAAATAACCAAATATTCCTCAACTTGGGAAAGACAATAGAAAGATATATTTTCAGAAATTACAATAGAAAAATAATGGTAGATTAAGTGGACTGTAATGAAAAGTTTATGGATAAAATTACGATTGGCATTGACTGAATATAATTAAACGGAAAACAAAACCTATGGAGCTCCTTACAATTTTATGAATAGTTGTGTGAATTTGATCTAAATTGGTAGGTATGCTAAAGAAAACTGAATGAAGGACTATAGAAATGAAATTGAACAATCTGACCCGATTGTGGCGAAGCGAGGTAGGTAGAAGGCGAAGAGCGGCGATATTCGTGTGCGATTCCTGGCGGTGTAGATGGGAATCCGAACCAATCCAAGAGGGGATTCTTCAGCTTCGTTGCTACGGAAATAATGAAAAGATGAGAGATGTGCTTCCATATGAAGTAGGTACACCAACAAGCTTGATTTATAAGTCGGTACTGCAGGAAACTTACAATTATGAAGCAAAGGAGTAGAGAAGGTGTAGATCCGAACAGGATGATGAATTCGTCCTGTAGAAAATCCGAATTTGCACTCGAGATGCGAGTCCCTTTAGATGTGCAGTTGGCGGAGGTATCGAATAGTTGGTTCTCGTTGAGGAGCGTTACAGCGACTGGAGCTCTGGGAGCGACTGGGAAGGATAGAAGTGATGAGCGAACGTCGACATGTCTTTTCAAGCGCAGTACACTTCGTGAGAGGACGGCCTCGAGCGAATGCGGTAACACTGCTGATTCTGAATAACAAACTGAGATACTCCCTGATCAGCTGGGCGAGCTAAATTGTCTTTTGGTGGACCCAAGAATCGAAATTCCACAGGAAGCCTACCTACTTAAGAATGATGAACCTGAATTACAATCTGAGCTCCTTCCCAGCTGAGTAGAGCCAAGAAGCTAACACTCAAGCGAATTGGAAACTGAGCTTCCCATTGATCAGCTTGATGAGCTAAATTTGCATCTGGTGGCCCCAAGAAGTTAAAATTTCACGGGGTCTATATAAGATTGCTGAATCTTAATTACAAACTGAACTGCTCTCTGTACTGGAAATTGAAATCCTGGAGTGTAAGCTGGTGCAGGGGCTCACAGGAGCATAAGTCAAGACCGATGCATATGAATTACAAATCGATGTCCTTCTCAGGTTAGCTTGGTGAGCAAAATTTCCGTCTGGTGGCCCCAAGAAGTTTACATTTTCGCAGGGCGTATATTCAAGGCTGACGAATTTGAATTAAAACTGAGATCCTTCTCATTTCAGCTTGGTGAGCCAAATTTCCGTCTAGTGGCCCCAAGAGCTTGAAATTTTGCAGGGCGTATATTCAAGACTGATGAATATGAATTACAAACTGAGGGGATCCTTCCCAGTACAGCTTGGTGAGCCAAATTTCCATCTAGTGGCCCCAATAAGTTGAAATTTTGCAAGTCGTATATTCAAGGCTGATGAATATTAATTACAAACCGAGGAGACTATTCCCAGTGTACAAGTTCATTAAATCAAGTCTGGCATCATGGAAACAAAAAACTTGTTTTCTTTAATTTATTTAAGATGATCAATATTTATTTGTATTTTATTTCTTTAATTTAATTTGATTCATGGGGGCATAACGCCCAATGAAATAATATTAATACATCTTTAGCTCTGTATGGATAAAAAGAAGAAAGAAACGTTGCATAGTGCAAATAATATCTAGGTACTATCAGTTATACATTTTCTTTCTGAATTTCCCCAACGATAGGCATGAACGTCCAGATTATCCTCACTGTGTATGATCTATTCAAGATTCTAAGTGTTCTTGGCAGAGGATTGTTCAGTAAGTAATTGATGGTTGTCGCAGGAATATTAAATAGAAGGCAATTTCTCGTACAATGCAGAGGGGCGTGAAAACAAATTTTATGAAGAAGCTGAGGGCAGTCAACATAATTGTGTATTCTTTTATGTAGAAAAATGCTATCCGTAGCACAAAGGTGGCCCTCGAGGGAAGTCCAGAAACCATCAACATCTGACCAACGTCAAACTCAGCCCGAGAGATTCCCGATTTGTAGGAAATATAACGTAAGAATTTACGTTGAACTCTCTCAATTCAGTTGATTGCGTTATCGTAGAAGGAGGATCATATTATAGAACCGTAACTAATCTAGAATGGATCGAAGAGAGAGTTTATAGGACTGAATGAAAAAAAAAACGAACAATAAACTAACTATCATTAATTCATGATTCATTAAATAATTAAGTGTCATAAGAAGCCGAGTTCCGGGTGATTATCACGGCGGGTGGTAACTAACCGTTGTGTAATAATTTGCAGTTTTTTGTTGTGATACTTCGTCCGTTGAAAACTGCAATTTTTCGATCATATTGCCGCGGGACACGAGTAATTCGAACATCGGCCCAGGGAGCCCCCAAAGGAGCCTAGTCGGCTTTTAATTACCCGGTGGAGCAGAATATCATCATCGATCACCCCTCTGCTACATCACCAGCCGTTCCACGGGGTTACACCCATTTTCAGACTCGACTCATTGCAGGCTCCAACAGGCTCTTCCCTACATCATAATTACATTAACTTGCCGAATCAGCAGCTACCCGTGTTAATCATCCGTACAAACGATACCCCTGTGCTCACCACTGGCCCCTTTCAGTAGCAGTTTTCGATGACAAATTTTCGTGTTCGTTGGGGACCATTGTAACCCCCGAGGTAGCTAAAATCTTACCAGTTGGTAATTACTCGTTTTTATTTTTGTTACTTCAATAGCATAATGAATTAAGCTAATTACTCGACTCAACACAATTACCAAAGAGTAAGTAATTAAGCGTGATTGCATGGGTGTGGTAATAAAGATCTCGAGGTTTAGTTGATGAAAATCTTCCAAAAAATAAACATTTTTCTCTCCAAAAATTTCTATTTTCACAATCAGATCTTTCATGCCCCCCCCCCCCCCCCCCTCCAAGTATGGCTCCAGTCATCCATGATCACAAACCCCCTTCAGATAGATATAGATTGTTCAATCACCTCAATAAAACAACAAGGGACCTTTTAACTATTTCAAGAGGGTGATAAAAAGTGAGGTAATCAAATATGAACTTTACCGTATAAGTGAATGTTTTACCAAGAACTCTTATATTATGTGTAGACTATGGCAAATATTATCCTGTTATGTTTTAACTACTATTTATTCAAAATATTCTGATCTGTTTTCGTAGTTTTAAGCAGCAGAGGAATATACCTAGATTTCTCGCTTGCTAAAATTGTTATTATTTGATTTTTTATCGAGTTACAATCTACCTGTGATCTAAACTGACTGCGATCTTATACCTGGACTGTGATATTAGGAATGACTGTGATTGTATGTGCAGGTGTGTATGTGTGGATAGCTTGTGGGTCATCCTGTATATAATTTTCTTTAAATGTTTCTTCCGGGTACGATATGGATGTATCTCATGAACTATGAGTGGTCAGAATTGCTGAGGCTGCCTCGACTAGGGAAGGCAAAAAAGTATCGATTCTTTAAAAAATCGATTCTTTTGAGGAAAACTAATGATATTTTTAGATTATTTTTTTCTTGAAGAATCGGAGAATCGATTCGAAAATTCGATAATCGGTCCGATTCTTTTCATTAGCCGATTAAGGGAAATAAATTGTAGTCAACAAGCAATCCTACCTCAATTAGGAAGGAAAATTGATGAAGATCATTGATTATTACTACCTAATGATCACACAATGAGAAACATCACCTGAACCTATCCTGATAATTCATGACGTCATTCTCTTCTCCCCAGTTCACCAAGAAAAATTGGTTGGTTATCATCTACGCAGGATGTATACACCTTTTTTCGTGACATAAATTGTCAAAAAACATAAAGTTTCAAACCCTTCTACCTACATCTTTCATATTAATAGAAATTTTAGTAAACTTTGTATACATAGGGATCAAAAGTTAGCTCCAACTTTTGGTAATTTTACTTGGGTATGACTTTTGCTTAAAAATAAAAAATAATATGAAATGGAAAAATAATAAAATAAAAACCTTTTTAACAAAAAAATGGACCGACCTCAAAAATTATGTCCGTAAACACCAAAAAGGGAAAAATAATAATCTCAATGAAAACGTACTTGATGTAGTAGGTTGTTGGACATGAATATCTAGTCAACAGATGGTATGTTGGAATAGATACTCATCTGTAGATTCTATCATCTAGATGCTATCTAGATAGATAGGTAGGTAGGTACGCATTGAAGTCGCCGCCGTGCCCATCTGCAGACACAAACTAACCACCTTCCATACTCGATGATCTGGTTACCATTACAAGAGTGAATACCATTGAGTTACAATGTGCTCCCCAAACTATCAGGTACCTAGTACGTCTCTACTGCTATATAAGTATGATAGTAAGTGTGAACCTCCCTAGGAATGGTTGTGACGAGTATTTGAGACTTTATTATTATAGGAGACGGTTTATTATATTGCTGGACATATTTTAATGTAGCTACGTACCGTCGGAAGCGTTGTTACCTAATTAACATTTAACACCTCCCACAATTTTACAAATATTTACGTTCATACTCGGTGTGGAAGCATGTTTGTAGTATGGGAGGTATGTATATTTGCGAAAAAGAATGATATGTTGGTGAGTAGAAGATCTTGAAGACGTTTGTGTCTACGGATGGGCACGGCGGCGACTTCAATGCGTACCTACCTACCTATCTATCTAGATAGCATCTAGATGATAGAATCTACAGATGAGTATCTATTCCAACATACCATCTGTTGACTAGATATTCATGTCCAACAACCTACTACATCAAGTACGTTTTCATTGAGATTATTATTTTTCCCTTTTTGGTGTTTACGGACATAATTTTTGAGGTCGGTCCATTTTTTTGTTAAAAAGGTTTTTATTTTATTATTTTTCCATTTCATATTATTTTTTATTTTTCACTTTTTAGTGGTCTTCAATTTAAATCTGAAATTAATTTACCCGCAGTTTATCGATCTGTTAATGTGGATCTGTTTCCATACTGTGAATCATTTCAGTAAGGTGAACCAGACGGCCGTAGGGTGGACCACATTCTGTAATCCGGATCAGTTTCCATACGTGTAGATGACTTTCCGTTTATGGACCAGTTTCGGGAGGTATTTGGTTCACTTTGCTACTTAGCAATCTACTCTCATATCCCCTAACCGTTCGACGTCCCTCATATTTGATAGGTACTTGGTAGTTCTGACAACACAATTCAACAACTCAACCATGACATGATTGACGAGGACTTATCACCTAACTGTACTATATACCTCATATTTGGTACGGCACAATTCAGTTTTGACGATCACCTGTACCATTACCTACCAAACTATTTATGAATGACGAGGAAGCTATGTGCTACATCCACTTGGTAGAATACCCTCTCATCACCTAGTTGTCCTATAATCCCTCATATTTGGTAGGGCAATATTCAGTTCCGACAATCTCCTATACCATTACCTACCCAACTGTTTTATGGATGACGAGGAAGCTATGTGCTACACCCACTTGGTAGAATACCCTCTCATCACCTAGTTGTCCTAAAATCCCTCATATTTGGTACAGCACTATTCAGTTCCGACAATCTCCTATACCATTACCTACCCAACTATATTATGGATGACGAGGAAGCTATGTGCTACACCCACTTGGTAGAATACCCTCTCATCACCTAGTTGTCCTAAAATCCCTAATGTTTGGTAAGGCACTATTTAGTTCCGACAATCTCCTATACGATTACCTACCCAACTATATTATGGATGACGAGGAAGCTATGTGCTACACCCACTTGGTAGAATACCTAACTAGCAGTACTATAATTATCCCTCATACATATATGGTAGGAAAATTCACATATTCGAGCATTGATAAACACGTTTGATACGGCTCATGCAGGTTCTGAGCGAATAACCCACTATAATTTCCCCCTTTGTCATCCCCGCAGCACCTTTTAGTTATCGGAACCCCCCTCATATAGCATACCATTTTGAAACTTACAATCAGACCTTCAATTTGACTATACACAAATAGTCCGTCATCGGCACAGTCGGAAATCACAGGGCAAGAAGAGTGAATGCGGACCGATATTCCCGAAAACGGGAACCACGTTTTTCAACTTCTTTCACAAATTTTCGATACTTCTAACAAAGCGAAATGAAATCTGTTTGAAATGGGACCACCACGGATACTGGTAGAACAAATTTCAAAAAGAACCAGACAGATTGGTACCAGAATAAAGAAATGCAAGGTGTTCAGACATACAAAAAAAAAAAAAAAAAAAAAATCGTCGTCCCACGACAACCCGAATTGAGTACCTCCTCTTTCGCGCGCCTTCGGCGCGTTGAAGTCGGTCAAAAAGTATCGATTCTTGAACAAATCGACACTTGTAAAATCTTATCGATTTTCTTATATTTTTCTCTAAAAGATCGATTCGATTTAAATCGATTCATTTTGAAGAATCTGACATTCCTAATTGTGGTAGTTTGAGTTTCGATTGATAACTAGACCGTAAAAATTCCAGAGGTCGCCCATCCCTGAAAATGGCGTTGAAAACTTTAAGCCTCTTTTCAGATCAGAGCATTCGACGACTGGAGCACTTCGCATTTGGGGTTTTCAACGGGGAATCGGGTGGTGGGGGTGGGGGTCGGGAAATTCTCGAAGTTGGTTAGGTCGGCCTTCCGAACCCTTTTGGCGGCACTAGAGGCAAAGCTTGATAAACTTTCCATAGTTTCGCCCCTGGAAAGCTTCTCCTCGACAAAACAGAGAAGCCCCAAAGTGGGAACCCGCGTTCGGACCCAGCCCCTATAAAGTAATGGGCGAGGGCGGGTCGTGGCTTTTCCACGTAGAAAGGTAAGCCCATTGTTGCCCCAGGAAGGAGCTGCTCGGCAGGCCCCGTAGGTGGCGTAGGCCTGAGGTTTTACACGGATTGTGAATCCGAAGAAGCTTTTAGGGAACAGCGTCTTTTCAGCTGCCTGTGGTTTTCGATGTACCCGAATCCCACGTTTTCCCTTTGACGTGATGGGTTATAACAATATCACGATCGAACTACCTGGTTGAGAATAGAGATGCCTCCGTGGAGTCCACGAGGTGAATCTAAATAAGTACGAACGTGTACACTACTCTGTGTAGTTATTTGTAATGACATACATATTTGTAATGACCTACACCGAACCCATAAATTTTGGGTAGAGAAAATAGCAAAGAATCAGTCTCTGAATCGTTCAATCTCCCGCATTCAGCGATGGACAGAACAATAGAGAATAAAAATGAGGTAGGGTGTCTGTAAATTTCGATTTTACTAACAAAATTATCAAATAAGTACCAGATTTTCTCCATCTGGTCTTGAATCATTAAACAATAAAATTACTACTTCAAGACACGATGTGATGGAATGGTTCAGAATGAATATGTTGGCTGCCAATGAATCAAAATCAGAGGTCCGGTGTGGTCGTGGTTGCTGGGGCAAGCGGTGTTTGGTGATGGGATTCAGAAGAACTTCTGAGGGTGTCATGAGTTCGAGTCTTGCCGCCGGGTTCATGCAATTATGCGTCACAAACAAGTCATCAGAACTAAGTATGATCTTCCTTTGGGTAGACAGCTGATGACGCTTAACATAATTTCAGATTGTCAATAAGTTATTACTTGTTGGTGTTATTGGTGCAATACATATATTTTTTTTTTTTTAGTAAATAAGTTTTTGGGCAAGCAGCTCACATTAGGGTACAAGTACCTCGATTAATAAAATATGAATATCTTGTGTCAGCTGTCAAGTTTAAACTAAACTATTATTGCTTAAAATGATATAACCATCTAAACAACAATTAAAAAAAGTCCATTCATCTCGTATGAGTTAAAGAGCGAATTGAAATGAATCGACAAAGCTGCGGTTAAGGAAATCGAAATATTATAGCTATATGACAGAGTAGTCAGCCTTGTGGGAGCGGCACATAGCACGGATTGTTACATTATCCCATTATCCTATAATGGTGAATTTTCCTCAATTTTAGATTCTGGAATTTCAAGTCAAATCATCTAATAGGGCCCTAGAATAAAGTTTAACACCAGGAATACCCAAGGGAAAAAATACTGTAGAAGAAAATTCATAAACAAGTGAAGGGGTGTCGAAGAATACTGCGAAGATCGAGGAAAACTGATTACTTCACTCCCCGGGGTTCCTCGCGCTAAAATGTGCTCTGGCAAAGCGTAAAAGGAGTTTCGGCAAATAGTATCAGAAAATGTCAACAGGTAGGGTTGTAGGTGCTCTCGTGACCGCATGAAACGATCTACTCAAATAATCTTGTCAAATAACTAATATAGAAAGTAAATAACAGAAAGTGAAGACTAACAATGCTTGATAAACTACCTAATAGGTACAATCGTATTGTAGACAAGTGTGAGTAAAATTGCTTCTTTTCGTTACTTTTGTGTCTGGGTTCTTTCGGCCAGTTCGTGGCGCACTCGTGTGTTCCATCACATGAGCTAGTTGTTTCAGGTGCGCTATCAGAGGTAGCGCTGCTGTCCCAAAGGGAAACTCGTCACGTACAAGGGGAGACTCCCGGTACATTTGAAATTTTCATTTTCTTTAAATTCTCAAAACTTTTTGGATGCGTTTTTGAGCAGCACACTATGGTTTTCATCTATATCAATGCACCCTCTTTCTAAAAACAATTAAAACATTGTGAGGCAAATTCCCCTTTATTATCAAATCTCTGAACGAATGATGAATCGGAAATCACAAATGATCATTCAATGACGAAAATGAGGGAAATTTCAGCTGATCAAATGTGATCTTTTGCCGATGGATGATCTCTAAAGAAAAATAATAAACCGTTGTGAAATAATTTGCAGCGTTTAATGGCTTTCAAACGCTTATTGCATCGATAGGAAGGTCCCATGACCAAGATCTTCCAAGCTCATATCTTCAGTCATTCGAAGATAGAATCGATTTGAATCCCCTTCATCCCACTGTCTAACCTCTCCAAAGAAATAACCGTGCAAACTAAAATGTCTAAGGTACAGGAGTTCAATGTATCATAATATCCATAAAATCAAAAAAGAAAAAAAAGGCTAGCAAATCAAAATGTCAAATTTATATATATATTCAGCGTATCAAAATATTCAACTTATCGGAACAACCATTCCAGCAAAGTGCTCAAGTTTAACTTGAATCAGTGATCATCTAGAATTGTTATATAATTATACTTGGGTTTTGTTGAAGTCCAAAGGAGAGTAAACCCGTTGATGCGGCTAACCCTCTACGCCATTACTTAACGTTACATTAGCGTGATCCCGTGAGCTTATACGTGCCTGAAATCCCTCGGTAACGTTGGTAACCCCTCCGCTACCTTTCCTTTCTTCAGAGGAAACATCAAAGGTTAAATACGTGGGTCCGACCCAGGGGGAACACAAGACTTCTGTCTGCCCGTACCTCTCTCCTCAAGATGAGAAACATCCTGGAAAGCAGGCCATTCGTCTGGTTGAGATGAGAAGGGGGGGAAAAGGAAAGAGGAAGGGAAGCTTGTCGAGCACCACAAGAAAAGGGGGATGCAACTCTGAATATTGCACCATGCCAGCCAACCCTTCAAAGGGCAGCCCTTGTTGCTTCACTACTGAAGATGCCAGCAGAATCCTATAGTCCAGTGCTATTTCCCTTTTCCCTCCATGTCCCCTCCACACTGTAACCGCTGAACATTTCCTTTCTTTTATGTTTCTTCTTTTTTTATTGTTACCATCGTCTTTTTTCACCCGCAGAAGCCAACACATCAAAGACTGTCCAACGTTCTCTTCTCAACCCGCTGTGGCGACATTCTTGTCGTTTTTCAAGGTATTTCTGTCAGGTCTTTTTTTTTTTGCCCATTCCAACTCCTCTTCGTTGGTCTTTTCGAGTACCACGACTTTCGTCTCCTCAAGACTTCTTGAATCAATTATTCGGAACTTCATGGGAAGAACGATCTTCGAGTGCCTTCTTATTGACGGGATATCCCTGAAGAGGGTAATGGTAGGTACATTTGAGATCTATTAGGTATAAGATCAAAGTGAAAATAAAATCATGTCAACAGGGTTACCATTACTGAAAAAAAACTTGGTGGGGATTTGTCACTGAATGAATTAGTCTGAGATGTGAGAAGTGTGAAGCACAGTGAGAAGAATGCTTCTCACCTCGTTTTTCCAGCTCTTCGCTTCTTTTTCCGTAAAACTTGCATATGTATTACAACTAAAACTGATATTTTTAGGTACAAAAATAGTTAATAGTAAAGTTAAAAAGGTTTTACTTAGTTTTCTTATCATTTCTGCCTCATACTGGCGTTTTTGTGATATATTCAACAGGTATTGGCCTCGTTTCAGCAAACAACAACGATTTCGACTAGAAAAAAATCACGTCATCAATACCTAATCACTATTGTATGGAATTTTCCAAACGTCTGTGAGTGATTCGAGTTCTACAAAAAAAATTTTAAGGCTCATATCCCTCTCCAAACTTTGTGGGAATCAATCTTCCCACTGTGCACGAAAGAGATATGCAGCACTTGAGTCAACCATTTTGCCAAAACACTTACACCAAAATTACATTCACGTTGGTAGCTCTGCTTCTCATTCAACATTAGTTCACAACTGGTTCCAATTACGTCACCTCTGCGAGCATATTTATATTTGGAAAATAATCTGTATTATGTTCAATGTCTATTAGCATGAATTCATTATTGTATTTGTCATAGGTCAAACTTTTAAAAAATTGGTCCGTGACATCATCGCAAAAGTAGCCAGATACCTTCCCTGTGTGAACCGATATTGAACATGAAGTAGCGCTACCAACATTGCAAACTAACATTTGGAAATCTAATCCGTGATGTTATTAAAGAAGTAGCCTAATACCTCACTGCTTGAACCACTTTTGAACGAGAAGCAATGAAGTTTTAATTGAACTGTGACGACATCAGAAGAATAGACTAATATTCTCACAGTGTGAACAAATTTTGAACAAGAAGCAATGGTTTCAACAACCATGTTATTTTTGCGGTGACATGTTTGTGTCAGTATGTTGGCAGCATGATTTACTCAAGAGCCGCATATAATGCTCCCCGCATCCTCTCCTGTTAACTGCTACTAGTTGGTAACGAGTTAACCCGAACCTCCATACATTTACCTTCCTATTTATTGTTTAGTGATTATACATCACCGCTCCTCTTGATGAAATCGACTGTATTTTGAGGTCTACTAGACGAATATTTTCAGTGTTAAATTACAGGAATTGGTTTTGAAGGCATCATATCACCAATTTCGGTAACATTTGCAAGAATTATCTATGCAATATACAGGGTGGCCAGAATTTATAGGACCAGCCAGTTATCTCCGTAATTTCCGAACCTTAAAAAAAATGTACATGGTACCCCCATTAATTTTTTACTGGGAATTCAAATGATCAAATTTTCCCTTTTTTTGCCAATCAACTTTGATTTTCAAATGAGATCCCCATTTTTTATCGCAGATTCGGATTCAAGGCAAGATCTCATGAAAATTTTACACATCAATCGATTTTCTTGACCGCGCGTAACTCACTCTATGAGCGCGCGAAAACGCGCAACCCTGAAACTGCGTGAAAATTTCTTCCGTAAATCCCAAGTGTAGCACATGAAATGTCGTAGTTTTTCAACGCTGGTTTTGGTCTTGAGAAGTTCCCATCTCCCTTCTCGAATGGAAAGAAATTAGGTATCATTCGCATTGTTTCTTTCAAGGTTCGGAAATTACAGAAATAAATGGCTGGTCCTATAAATTTTGGCCACCTTGCATATCAGATATGTAGGTAAAATATGTTTTTGGTTTATTATTTTCAATAATGAACCTTTGGAATCGACCAAGAAAAAAACAATTTTAGCACCCACCCCAAAATTTGATGGTTTACGTTTCAAGGTACGTAGAATCCAAAAATCGAATAAAAATTTGGCCGTCCGTCCGCCGTACGCGGCACTTTTGCCACTTAGCATTGACCGATTTTGATGAAATTTGGTATGTAGGCTCTATTTGGAGTCTAGTTGTGCCCCGAAGCTTTTGGTTGATGTAGGTCACTTCTAAGGGTTCCAAAATCAATTTTGAAATTTTGAAAACGCCCTAACTCAAAAAATTTTGATATAAAGGTATTGTTTTTCCTTCAATTTAAGATTCTATAGAATTTTTAGAATTTTTTGAGACCACGCCGAGCTCTGTAGGACAAACCGTTCGCTCCCTACGAAAATTTAAGGGTTTATATTGAAATATATATGTATATATATATATATAAATCAAAACACGAGTGTGAATCGCAAAAGAGGCCTAATCTCCGTTCAAATTAGAGCTGACCGAAATGCGATCAATGGTTGGTGATTTTTTTTTTTTTTTTTTTTTTCATATTGGATGGTTGGTGATTTTGTAGACGAGTGATCTATATAGAAAAATAATAAACCATTGTGTAATAATTTGCAGCGTTCTTGTTTTCATTAAGGGGGCAAGCCTATATTTTTTAGACCATAATTGGTTAATATTTCAAAATCGAACATTCGTAGGACAAACAGTTGTTTTATGTATTAAAATTTAATACATAAAACATTTAATACATAAAATTACTTAATACATTAAACATTTAATACATAATTTATATGTAGAAAACAAATTAACTACCAATCACATCGATAAAATGTTGACAATTGGAGCATCACGCGGTACCAACCACTCTCCCAGGAGTGCAAATTCGATGAACCCACACGTCAAAAACAATATGTTACTTGTTATAATGGTCGAATCAATCAGAGAGAGAGCATTTGAAAAATATACAGTAAAGAGGGAAAAGAGTTTTAATTGTCCGAGTTTTGCCAAAGTACTTGAAACTCACTCCTGTTATTTGTTCGGAAACTGCGCGGAGACTCCAGAAATGAACGTGGGGGTTCCTCAACAATGCTCAATCGGACAATGCGACTGTAGCGCTTTCTTTAATGGCTCTACGCCGTTCCTCTTTTTAAACTCTAAAAATCATTCTTTTTGTACCAACAGCCAGAGAGAGGAAAACGGTCGGGAGTCCATTTACTGGAAAACGTTCAGATTTTCTCCCGAGAGCATTTTCCATTAGTACCCCAAACGACAGAGGGAACTGGTAGGACTGAGGGCCGGACCGGTCCCTCGGCCCTTTATAAGAGATTGTTTGACAACCTTTGTCCATCTTCTCGTCTGAAGCCAGTATACCGCTTCTTGTCAAGTCTTCTGCACGTCTTTCCCGATTTTGATCCACCGTTCGTATTTGTGAGTAGTTCTTATAAAGATGAAAGGTAGGCGTATTTTAATTAACTCGCAATTCAGGGCGATCAAAAGTTTTTTAACATCATTAATTACAATTCCGGAATAACATACATGAGATTTGACAAGTTTATTATAAAGTGGATTTTATTTAACGAGCGTCATTCTGCTGGCTTTGATATTTCGGACGTTTCTCTATCAAAGGTAATCAGTTAGGTAATCAAAATCATGGTGACATGGAATAATTACACTGCAAATTGCTACTGATATTTTCAATAAATTAAATCTTTTCATCAGTCACGTAACCTTTTGAACGCACAAATTTTACTCTTTGTGGTAATCAAATGCGAAAACACGAGCCGACAATTGATTGAAATTTTATACTATGGAGGTACTCATTGAGCCCATTATGCAGACATGGGTGCCAACTGCACACATTTCATTTTTGTCTGCCGTGAAGAGGATAATAACTGAAAATCGGGCACCAAGCTGTTTTTACAGTTTTTTAATAGGCCTTTTATAATGGAATACATTCAGCCCCAGGGTATTTCATAAATCATTCATTAACATAATTCATCGAGCTGTTAATTTTCGTAGGTGCACGGAAAAATACTTTTAACATACAACGGCAGGGATTTGGGGAACATTTGAATATTAAAAACCTGCCTGTATATACATTATTATATATTTTGGTAGCTATTTTCCAAATTTGAAACTTCATTTATCAAAATGTAATTGGTACTTATAAAGTACATTTATTATAATATTCATGTGCATTATTCAGGAGACTAAGAAAAGATGTATATACTGTGCACGATCAAACTTGTATTCCTGGCAGGAAGGAGAGCAAGAGTGTCTTCTGTCCAAAGAATTTCACCCTCTGAAAGTTGACGGAGGTTGCCGGGACAACTCATGGCTTTCATATTTTCGATATATATTTATATTCAATCATGTGATTTCCATACCCATCTCAAGGGCTCCTTCTCTATTTGCATAGCCCTCACTTTCTTTCTGGCCCTACCCGGAGAACAAATTGAGATCTTGTAGTCGATTCGAATAGTGCTTCCTTCAAGGTTTCTCCAATTTCGTGGATAACTCAGACGAACCTCAAATATTATAATAACGAATTAAATGAAGTTATGTTGTAGTAGTATTCAACGGCACATTATTCAAGATTGGTTTAATAATCTATTTAAAAATAATATTGGTAACCTGAAGAAATATCGGTTTAGTGGACGCTGGATACAACCTGGTTAATATGCTTGATTAATGGTGTGTAAGTAGGGATGGAAAGTGGCGGTCAATCAGGGTTCAAAAACATTGAAAGCAAAATAGGAATGGTAATAGGTAGTTGTTCTAATCTAATCTATTTATTTATATGTCGAAACAGCAATGTGTAGCACAATAGTCATGTGATTAATGGCTAAAATATGAAAAATACTATAAAAATACTATACGTCAAATTAAATATCAAAGAAGGAGTCTAAGTTGTAGAGTTCTGCCGAGGTGAATGTTTTCTTTACAACCTTCTTGATAGTTTTGGCTGGTAGGCTTTCGAAGCGTTGAGGCGAATGGTTGTAAGTTGAGTGAATCCACACTATACTGGGATGGATTAGTCTTCATTGACTTAGTGAAGCGAGCAGGTAGGAGACATAAATTGGAACGGCTCCTCGTAGGGTAACTGTGGATATCAGATCCACTCAAGAAAGATTTCAAATTACCCAGCACGTGCAAAAGGCTCGTATAAACATATTTAGCTGGCAGAGTAAGGATATCCTCGTCAACTGTTACTCCAATCAAGCTTCTTCTTTAGCAGCTTGAACAAATTGATAGAGCGCGAAGAGTTTCCCCATAAAATTCGTTCGTTGATATTTCTTCAAAATCAAACGTTGACTTTGAAATGATTCAACTCAAACCTGAGCATTATTGAATCAAACTAACATACCGTCGCTGTTATAAATTAATGGAAATGCTTGCATACGAGTCTGCAACACATTGGGACATTTTCATGTCAACCACTACACAACAAGGTAGTGAAGTAAGGTTGTTAGTTCATGTACTCAAGCATCAAAATAAGAAAACAGTTGATTGTTCTCCACGCAGCACAGTGAGTCTATTTTATTTATTGGTCGCGTGAGCAAGACTTGCTTAGTTTTCGTGACGATTTTTCAGTTTGTGTGCCAAATCAAAGACATGAAAATGTCAATAACACAATATGATAGACAGATATGAAAACATGTGAAGTAAACTGATCTCAGTACATCAAACGAAACACTGCCCGCCAACCTACGCAACATGTGGTTGCAACTTGCAAGCTTTTTCAACTAATTTTCAACATTTCGCGTCCTGGAAAGTCGATTATTAACTACCAAACCCAGCAATTTCACTAATTGAAATAGACGGCCATTCAGGTGAAAGTTCAAGCCTTGAGTCTTATTCGCACTAAGCAATAAAGCATTATCACACCAGCTCGGTATCATAGAGAAAACTCTGAACATGTTGAGACTCTCAACATCCTGAGACTCCTTGAGGCTTTTTACATTCTGCCGTAGTAAGTGATGCAGGTAGCACAGATCTGATTAAGCAGTAGTCTATTTATCTTTGTCAAAATTTATATAGTTCAGTTAATCATGGGATTCATAGTAGGAGAAGAGGCAAAACATCGTGAAAATGCAGGTTCGTACTCGAAGAACCTAGAGCGTAGCTATGCAAGAAGGTTATTCATAAGGGTTGGCAGGAAATAGGTCAACTGAGAACTTCACCGGCTGCATTTCCTGTATGGTGTAATTGTAATGGACGGCAGATGTCACATACCAATTCATATGCACGCCGATCTTGATATACCTAATACATTGTTAAATCCGTTAGCCACAATGATAATTGAATCAGTGCCACTTTTGAAGGTGACTTGTTGGCAAAATCTTGACCTGGACAATCCACAGTTTACGCTTCTTTGAGCCTCTATTCGAGAGGGGCACGCGCTATGGCCACCCACCAGTCTGCTTGACGGGATACAAGGAAAACCTGTTATTCCACTCACTCGTGCACACAACGACGCATAGAAGAACACTTTGTGGTGGTGTCTTGGGCTATTTATTTTGATAGCCACCGAATGGACATCGCTTGTAGTACTTCCGGTGCTTCGTCTTGGAGGTTCAAAAACATTCATCCTCCCCCTATTCTCCAATCCTCTCAGTAGGTCACTGCTGGGTGAAGCTATCCCAACGTCCAAAACACAATGGTGCTGCACGTTTTACAGACTCAAATAGTACATGGTAAAACAGTTTGTCAAGTGAGACACAGATTCCAAATAAAGATAAAACCCTTAAACGGGTGAAAATTGTGGAAATTCGGATTGTTATAAGGATTTCTCGTTCGCATATACGCTTCGGCTATTACCATTGATTTGAACACTATATATTCTATTATATTAAACTAACGTCCAAATTGAAGCAACATCTGAAAATGTGGTAGTTGGAAAATTAGCTCAAAGAATTTAGCATAAGCGCATGCGTAGAGACTGCAATCGTAAGCCAACGAATCATGTTGTACCATTAAAATCACAACCCTTTCAATTCATGAGAGTACGTAAATAGTTTTCAAAAAATGGAAATCAAGTTGCGTACAAAATTTGGAAAACCTCATAAAATTTGCCAAAAAAAAACTGGGGAAAGAATTTAAAAATAATTTCACAACGATTCATTATTTTTATTCAATTTCCGGATTCTATGTAACTTAAAACGTAAAACACCAAAGTTTGAGAGGGGAAGGGGGTTGAATTTTTGATTTTTGTTAAATTCCGAAGTCTTGTTAAGGAAGGTTGTGTATATTGAATTTATGAATGATCTTCCACTGAATGCTAAAATCAACACTTAATTTCCGACATCATGAACTATTGTAGTCACTTTGTCACAGTGACTTCTTCAGGGGAGAGAGGGAGGGGTAAAATTTTGGTACTTAGGTTTCTTTAATCATGAAATTATGGATGCCGTTTTGCTTCGAAGATCATGATTCAAAAAGTGTTATGGTGCCACGTCCAACAAAATGCACTCACTAAAACTTCATAGTGTGTAGAAAAGTAATAATACCATTCCAAAAGAGTCTCGGGTTACATAATATTACTAAACAAAATATTATTTAGTTCTCACAGAGGTATATTTTAGCAAATTTTCAAAGAAAATTGCAATGGACTGAACATTTTTAGCTTGAAATTTTTTGAAATTTCTACTAGTAATAGTACAGAAAATTACTTTTTTTTAAAGAAATATGTTTCGGAACTACTTGAAAAGATTCCTGAAGTATTTTCAAGAAATGATATGTTCATGAATACGGCTATTACTAATATGATGATATATGTGTCTCTCCGTGCGATATTGAAACGGACTCAAAATCTTCATCATGATCATATAATATATGATTATATTATGACGATTTTTTTATTACAGAAATATAAGCTTGTTGCACAAAAGTCTGGCGATTGGAGGCCATGAGGAGTCTGCCATGAAGGGATCCTCAGTCGGTTCCTCGTTCTGGGTCAGTATTTACCAAAATTGCAAGGACTCGAACTTTAAAAGTTGTACCTACAGTTTCGAAATTCATTAGTGCATGGGCGTAGGGAATTAAAAAACTATAAGATTGCCGCTGTTATCATCAAAATCGAACAATAATCGCCAGATAAATATGGGAAAAATTGTTTATTCAGTTAGGGTTTTCCCATATTTCTTTGGCAATTATTGTTCGATTTTGATGATTCCAGCGCCAATCTTATAGTTTTTCAATTCTATAGACTGATGCACTAATAAATTTCGAAAATCCTAGAACATTACAAATTTAGGTACAACTTTTAAAATTTGAGCCCCTGCAATTTAGGGTAATACTGACCCGGAACGGTAAACGAACGGCGACCGACTGAGACCTCCTTAATCTTTCTTCATAATGGACGAGATATGGCTCGATGCCTTCACAAAAAAAAATCTATTGTCTAATGAAATGAAATTAAACTTATGTTTGGCTCTTATTTCTCTTCATTTGTCAAAACCATATTTATTATCTTAGAACTCGTTTCATAAAAACCTAACCAAACCACCGAGGTACCTCTTGTTACTGATTGGTTTTGAGTTTTAAGTTACCTCATGAAAAACTTATCTGAAATAAACTACCAACACCATTGTTTTTTTTTTAACCAAATATAACTGGAAGGTTTTTTAAAATTCGATCATCAACTGGAACAGCATGAATGGACTTTTGGTTTATTATTTTCAATAATGAAACTTTCGAATCGACCAAGAAAAAATAATTGTTAACCCCCCCCCCCCCTCCCTCAAAATTTGTTGGTATACGTTTCAAGGTACGTAAAATCCAAAAATCGACTACAAATCTGGCCGTCTGTCCGCCGTACGCGGCACTTTCCTCACTCAGCACTGACCGATTTTGATGAAATTTGGTATATGGGCTCCATTTAGGGTCTAGAAGGAAGCCCCGAAGCTTTTAGTTGATGTAGGTCACTTCTAAGGGTTAAAAAACAAGGGTTGAAATTTCGTAAACGCCCCAATCCAAAAAATAAATAAAGGTATTATTTTTCCATCAATTTGAGATATTATTGAGTTTTAGAATTTTTAGGACCACGCAGAGCCCTGCTGGACAAACCGTTGGCTCCCAACGGGGACTTAGGGGTTGGATTTACGATAAATCAGAAATACGAACGAGAATCGCAAAAGAGGCATAATTTCCGTTATAATTTTAGCTGACCGAAATGTGATCGATGTTTTTCTTCATGTTGGTTGGTGTTAACAATGAAAAAGCCGTTTTCTTTGCAGATGAGCGATCTAAATAGAAAAATAATAAACCTTTGTGTAATAATTTGTAGCGTTTTTTCATTTCCTCTGGGAGTCTGGTAGAGTCCCAGCTCTGCGTGATTTTAACCACGGCTGAACACGCACGGTTGGTGGACGGCATGACACCAGTTAAATTCAATAATAAAAAGTAACTTCCATCCGCTCTTCCCGACGAACAAGTGTCAACCGGGGAAGCAACGTGTATCCGACACCCTTCAAGTGTGGAGGGGAGAGCGTTGAGCGGACGTGTTTGTGAGTTGGAGGACACAATGATTGTGCGCGATGGATGCCGAAGCGGGGTTGTTAGGGAGTGGACGGCCTGCGAACGAGAACAAACAATCTCATCGACAACGACGAGTAGAGTGTAGTCTGCACCTACTGTAGTAGTTGTGGAGTTGGTTGGCAGTCCTGTATAATCCATACTGGAGGGGAACAGGGACGACCATTGTTTACCTACGTTAACCCATCAAGGACTGCTCGTTTTTTTCCTTCTTTTTTCATCCGACAAATCCTCTTGATACATTTTTTTTCACTCTTGGAAATTCCTCGGAGCGTTTAAACACAAACGAAAAGTTCTAACATGCAACGGCACCAAGCGCATTAGCTCATCCCATCACCCAAATAGATGTAATGGAAAAATGAAATATAGTGAATGGCCAATTCCATACTTTCTGAAAAGTATACTAAATGGGATATGATAACTCTCAGAGAGGACCATCCTAAATTGGTGGTCAACTGAAGTTCTGGCTGAATGAATCAACATAATATTTACACTGTGGCCTGTTACGTAGAAAGTACGTTCATAATAATTAGAACGTACTTTCTACGTTTTCAATGATTGAAAACCCGATTTCCAACGTAAAAAAAGAATTAGTTCTAATCATGAATTTCAATAAAAATGGGCCGTATGAACGATCAAAAAAATTAATGAATAATTACAGTAATTAAGGACCTCCTGTACATCTCATTAAAACCCCTAGAGTGCCGTTAATTTCTTAAATTCTGCCGTTAGAGAATAAATTAACGGTGAATTAAAGAGATCTGATCCGATCGTGAGGGGATGGAAAGTCCGGGGGAGAGATCGAAGAGAAGAGTGGAAAATTTACAAGAAGAGAGGCTGATGATAATATCGACGAACAGCCGATGGAAAAGGATAAGACGAGACTAGACGAAGAGTAGACAAGAGTATAGTGGAGTAGAGTAGAGTGGAGGAGCAACCAATGCAAAGCAGCAGCTGAAAATGGAGAAAATCATTAAAATTTTATTCTCCGGATGGAAAAATACGAAGATGCCTGAAGAAGTCGCTTGAAACTTACTTCATCCGCGGGATATGGGTAGCGTGTATGGATCCATTTCGGGAAGACATAAGGGCTGAGAGGAAGAAGAAGGAGATCGGTGGGTCTGAATAGTCGCAGACCACAACGAGAAAACAATAGAGAAACATATTGTTTAGTAATGCATGCATTCCAGGGGACGTCCCATTGGATAAGCATTAGATCAGTTTAACCAGTTGTTAAGTGATAAAACTGTTTCACTCGATGTAATTTATTTATTAGGTACTTTAGGCAAGAAATACTGACCCCCCCCCCCCCATTATCCACCATAACATTTCTAGCGGCATGGGAGCCTCGAATCTGAAGAGCATTTTAAAATTCATGATCTACGATACCCAACATGCGAATTCGAGATCCCCCCCACCTCCCCAACGCCAACAATGGTGCCAGTCTGGCACCAAAGCGGAAATACGTCGTAACATTGAACTTTCATCTGTTAGTTTTGGTAGGCAGTCCGTCGAAGTTCACATCCGTATTCAAGGTGAAACACAAAACAAAACACGAAATAAGAGGTTTATGGCATCATGGCACCATGTCCTGGCACCACAGTGGCACCACTATTAGTTCCATGGCGTTACAGAGAATTATTCATGAAAATCCGGAGGTATAATGAGAATTTTTCCTCAATTTCAAAGCTTGGGTACAATTAGTAAGCAGTAAAGGAACCGAAATATTGAAAAATCGGATATTTTGTGAATATTATCCCCCCACTCACCCCCTCCCCTTGCGAATTTTGGTACTCTGGTAAAATCATGTACAACTCGGAAGTTATTTGAGTCAAACAAAAAAAGAAACACGCAAATCGGTTGGAAATTGAGGCCTGGGCAGAGTTTACAAGATTATGCACGCAAACGCACGTTTTTAAAGCATTAACACCCCCTTTCCCCCTCTGAAAAGGCGAAATTCGAAATTCCGGCGCCGTAGTGCACAACTAGATAGTATTCCGCGTCGAACGAAAAAAGAACCACGAAAATCGTTCGAGAACTAAGGCCTGGGCAAAGTACACAAGATTATGCCCAAAAACGCACGTTTTTCGAGAATTAACCCCCCCTTTCCCCCCCTTAAAAGGCAAAACTCGAAATTCCGGCGACGTAGTGCACAACTAGATAGTTTTCCGCGTCGAAGAAAAAAAGAACCAGGAAAATCGGTTGAGAACTAAGGCCTGTGCAGAGTACACAAGATTTTGTTACACACACACATACACACACAAATACACACACATACACACACACATACACCTATACGCGCCCGGCCCCCGTTTGTGGTCAAGGGCGCCTTATGGTCATTTTTGACATTTTGAGTTACATACACCATGATACTCCCTGATGTCTGAAACGGATAAATAACCAACCCCCACCCTTATACACTCCGACATTTATACACTCCGTTTCGGATTTCCACCGCACAACTGGTCATTAGGGGTATTTCTACCATCACTTCTGGTCATTGTGTATAAAACGCAACTGGTCCTTACACTCCGTGCTCTGAATCCCACAATCAAAGGTGGTCACTGATTTCCCGTTTCGGATTTTCACCGCGCTTCTGGTCCTTTTGAGGTGCCAACTGGTCATCAGACCTCCGAATTTGCCTCAGAGAGTGACGTCACAAGGTAATACTTTCAGGCCTTTATTTTCAAAGGGGTGTAGCACATGGCGTCCTCAATATAAACTTAATTTTTCCGTATTTGTATTGCTCTTGGTTAAATAATATTGAAACCATCTGCCAATGAAGTGGAATGTATTTATAAATATGCTAAACAGTGGGCGTAGCACATAGCTTCCTACTCTTCCGGTTTTCGAGGATTTCTCGTGTTTTTTTTCCACGTTAACATTTACGTATTATATAGGGAAGATTTTTCTGCATTTAGGGGTACTACATCATTTACCCCCACCCCAAACATAAGTGTGTTAGGTATGTTAGATCCAAATTCTCCTCATAAAAAATCGCGTAGGTACTTATTGGAAACAGGGTGATCAGGAGATTCACATTTTGGTAGAATTACATTTTTTACCCCCACCCTAACATACAGTATGTTAGGTATGCTAGTACCAAATCCTCGACACAAACAATCGTGTAGGTACTTTTTGGGAACAGGGTGATCAGGAGATTCACATTTTGGTAGAATTACATTTTTTACCGCTACCCTAACATACAGTATGTTAGGTAGGTATGTTAGATCCAAATCCTCCTCATAAAAAATCGTGTAGGTACTTTTTGGAAACAGGGTGATCAGGAGATTCACATTTTGGTTGAATAACATTTTTTACCCCAACCCTAACATACAGTATGTTAAGTATGCTAGTACCAAATCCTCGACATAAAAAATCGTGTAGGTACTTTTTGGAAACAGGGTGATCAGGAGATTCACATTTTGGTTGAATTACATTTTTTACCCCCACCCTAACATACAGTATGTTAGGTATGTTAGATCCAAATCCTCCACATAAAAAATTGTGTAGGTACTTTTTGGAAACAGGGTGATCAGGAGATTCACATTTTGGTAGAATTACATTTTTTACCCCCACCCTAACATACAGTATGTTAGGTATGCTAGTACCAAATCCTCGACATAAAAAATCGTGTAGGTACTTTTTGGAAACAGGGTGATCAGGAGATTCACATTTTGGTAGAATTACATTTTTTACCCCCACCCTAACATACAGTATGTTAGGTATGCTAGTACCAAATCCTCGACATAAAAAATCGTGTAGGTACTTTTTGGAAACAGGGTGATCAGGAGATTCACATTTTGGTAGAATTACATTTTTTACCCCCACCCTAACATACAGTATGTTAGGTATGCTAGTACCAAATCCTCGACATAAAAAATCGTGTAGGTACTTTTTGGAAACAGGGTGATCAGGAGATTCACATTTTGGTAGAATTAAATTTTTTACCCCCACCCTAACATACAGTATGTTAGGCATGCTAGTACCAAATCCTCCACATAAAAAATCGTGTAGGTACATATTGGAAACAGGGTGATCAGAAGATTCACATTTTGGTAGAATGACATTTTTTACCCCCACCCTAACATACAGTATGTTAGGTATGCTAGTACCAAATCCTCGACATAAAAAATCGTGTAGGTACGTTTTGGAAACAGGGTGATCAGGAGATTCACATTTTGGTAGAATTACATTTTTTACCCCCACCCTAACATACAGTATGTCAGGCATGCTAGTACCAAATCCTCGACATAAAAAATCGTGTAGGTACTTTTTGGAAACAGAGTGATCAGAAGATTCAAATTTTGGTAGAATGACATTTTTTACCCCCACCCTAACATACAGTATGTTAGGTATGCTAGTACCTAATCCTCCACATAAAAAATCGTGTTGGTACTTTTTGGAAACGGTGATCAGGGCATTCACATTTTGGTAGAATTACATTTTTTACCCCCACTCTAACATACAGTATGTTAGGTATGCTAGTACCAAATCCTCGACATAAAAAATCGTGTAGGTACTTTTTGGAAACAGGGTGATCAGGAGATTCACATTTTGGTAGAATTACATTTTTTACCCCCACCCTAACATATATTATGTTAGGTATGCTAGAACCATATCCTCCACATAAAATCCAAATTTCCCATCTGCCAATGAAGTGGAATGTATACTACCTATTCTTAAGTATGCTAAACAGTGGGCGTAGCAAATAGCTTCAATAAAATCAATAACACATTCTTTCCAGATTATTTGAATCTGGAATTAGATCCTGTAATAAAAATGTAGAGGCAGGATGGGGTTTGTAGTATCACTTTACGTATTTCAATACCAAATGGGCGTAGCACATAGCTTCATAAATTTACGAAAATCACTGCCATAGCTTCCTACACATCAATAAAATATTGTTTCCATATTATTTGACTCTGGAATTAGATCCTGTAATACAAATGTACGAGTAGGATTGGGTTTATAGTACCAATTTACGTATTTCACTACCAAGTGGGCGTAGCACATAGCTTCAATAAATTCAATAAAATATTCTTTCCATATTATTTGACTCTGGAATTAGATCGTGTAATACAAATGTACGAGTAGGATGGGGTTCAATTTACGTATTTTACTAGCAAGTGGGCGTAGCTCATAGCTTCATGAGAGAGGAAGTAGAAGGGTGAGTGATAACAATTATTGAAAACAAATTTAAAAAAAATCATCATGTATTAATGTTGCATTATATACATATATATATATATACAAAAAGTTTACATTTGTACCTACTTATGTATATATATACAGGGTGGCGCACGAGTTGTTCCCCCTTCCCCCTGTTTTAATCGTCCAAATTGTGTTGAGTTTTTTTTTTAGAATTTTCATGATTTTTCCCAAGGATCTCAAATATGACAACGGTGCGCATTGCGCACAAATTTGTTATCTCAAATGGGAACCCCTATTTTCTATTGCAAATTTGGATTCTAGTTCTTGAGTTTTAGACCCCTTAACCGATTCATTTGATTGCGCACAACCCGAACAATTTCGATGAAATTTTCAGGGATTGTGCGGGTTGGAGTGTAGACGGTCCCCTATGAAAATCATCATCCCCGGACTGATAGAAGCGACTGCGCATGCGCAAACGTGAATTCCTTGTAACGGCCATAACTTCTACATTTTCCATCCGATTTCAATGAAAATTTCAGAGATGTTACAGATTAGTATTTAGATGGTCCCTTATGAAAATCATCATCCCCGGACTGATAGAAGCGACTGCGCATGCGCAAACGTGAATTTCCTTGAAACGGCCATAACTTCTACATTTTCCATCCGATTTCAATGAAATTCTCAGAGATTATGCGGATTAGATTGTAAATGGTCCCCTATGAAAATCATCACCCCCGGACTTATGGTAGCCGATGCGCATGCGCGAACGTAAAATCCGTGTAACAGCCGTGCGTACGTCACAACCTCAAATTCTACAATGTCTACTGTCTGGCACCCGTAGCACATGTACAGCGAGTCATTTAGACAAGTGAGAGGTCTCGTGTACGATTCCCAGCCGTTTCAAGATATTTTTGGATTTTTTGAGTAGTGACTCACTTACATTTTTCATCCGAATTTGATGAAATTTTCTAGGAATATCCAGAGTAGCGTGTAGATGGTCCCCTATGATGGTAGTGAAAGGTACTTAGAGATTGGTGTTTTGAGATTAACTACTATGCATCGGATCATCTATATAATCGGGTTATGGATACGAGGAAGCTATGTGCCACACCCACTTGGCAGACGTTTTTTTCTTTATGTTGGATGGTTGGTGTCTGTGCAGACGAGTGATGTATATAGAAAAATAATAAATCATTGTGTAATAATTTGCAGCGTTTTTTACGAGGATTTGAACTATCACACTTTCGCGCAACGCGCACCAACACTGTTATTTAAAAATGGGAACCCCTATTTTCTATTGTATGTTTGGATTCTACGCAAAATTTAATGACTTTGTTACCCCTCAACGGTTTTTTTTTTCTTTCTTTTGCTTCCGAGTCTACCAAGGTAGCGGAAGCTTTGTTTTCACTTTTCAAGGACGAAAAAAAAAGTTCTCCAAAATCAAAATTTTCACTCGCGTTTTGCGTTTTAGACCTTTTTGAACAATTTTGGTTCCGTGTCTGTCTGTCTGTGTGTCTGTCATGAATTCCTTGTAACGCGCATAACTATACGAAGTTATTGTCCGATTTCGATGAAATTCTCAGGGATTGTGCGGGTTGGTGTGTAGACGGTCCCCTATAAAAATCATCATCCTCGGACTGATAGAAGCGACTGCGCATGCGCAAACGTGAATTCCTTGTAACAGCCATAACTTCCACATTTTCCATCCGATTTCAATGAAATTTTCAGGGATGTTACAGATTAGTGATTAGATGGTTACCTATGAAAATCATCACCTTCGGACTGATAGTAGTCACTGCGCATGCGCAAACGTTAATTTTCTTGTAACGGCCGTAACTTCCACATTTTCCATCCGATTTCAATGAAATTTTCAGGGATGTTACAGATTAGTGTTTAGATGGTCCCCTATGAAAATCATCACCCCCGGACTGATAGTAGCCGATGCGCATGCGGAACGTGAATTGCTTGTAACTGCCATAATTTCCACAATTTCTACCCGATTTCGATGAAATTTTCAGGGATTACGCGGATTAGGTTGTAGATGGTCCCCAATGAAAATCAAGGCCTTAGAATTTACAGTAGCCTCTGCGCATGCGCAATCGTAAAATCCTTGTAACAGCCGTAACAGTTGCGTCTGAGCTGAGGATCTCAAAGCTATTCAACAAACCCCTCTGTAGATCAGTAAGCAAAGTGCTGGTCTCACATTCAGGAGTTCCAGGTTCGATTCCCAGTCTTGCAATGAAATTTTTTGATTCTAATCACTACCGCACTTACATTTTTCGTCCGAGTTTGTTCACTACCCTATGAGGGTAGTGAAAGGCACCTACTTACAGATTGGTGTTTTCAGATTACCTAACTACTATGCATCGGATCACCTATATAATCGGGTTATGGATACGAGGAAGATATGTGCCACACCCACTTGGTAGACTTTTTTTGGTTGCGAACAACCCGTCCAATGAGCGCGCAAACATTCGCAACCCCAGGATTGTGCCAAAATTGAGATGAAGGTAGACCCCAAGTGTGACACATGCATTTTTATCAATGTTCAACGCTGAATCACATGGTAGTTTCCATTTTTGGATTTAACTGGAATTTTTTGAAACGGTGGAGGTGTTTAGGTGGTTTGTAATAGAAAATCGCTCTTCTTCCATCCTTAAGAGTTACGACGCAATTTTAATTAGTTCGGGTGGCTAGATGGAGTAGAGTTAGCCACCCGAACTAATTTAAAAGAAGGAAAAAAAGGAAAAAGAAAAACAGCTTTTTTCTATTAAAAACTACCGAATTTCCACCACCGTTTCGAAAAATTCCAGTTAAATGCAAAAATGGATATCAAATGATTCAGCGTCGAAAAATAATGAAAAAACATGTGTCACACTTGGGGTCTACCTTAATCTCAATTGTTTTACCTTAATCTCTGGACGGGTTGTGTGCAACCAAAAAAATCGGTTGAGGGGTCAAAAATTCATGAAATTTTGCGTAGAATGCGTGAAAGTGTGATAGTTGAATTTCTCAAAAAATTCTCAAAAAAAAATTCGTTAAAAATTATTAAAATTTTAATTTAAGGGGAGTTACCGCTTGAAGTTTTTTCTACCCCACAAGACAACGGAGATAGAAAGGGTGGTCCGTTACTTATGAAACACCCTGCATAGTTTTGGTTCCTTAGCAACCAGTAATCAAATTTCCCATGTGAAGCTCCCTGTTTTTCGAATCGAGTGTGAAGCTCTTAATTTGTAAATAAACTTGATTGTGAAGGTAGGTAGGTAGTAAGTACCTACGGTTGATAGGTTAAACTATTTTTTCTAAAAACAGTGACAAGGGCGCAAAGGTGTGATCTCTGCAGACGAGAGATGTCCTTTACAGGAAAATTATGTAGCTCTCCAATTTCTCGAGTAATCTCAAATGTCCAGAGACCATTGGAAGTATCGTAAAATTTTCTATCTCCTTAATGCTCAAAAAATACAATTTTTCCAGTTGAATGTAATGGGGAATGAAGCAAACTAAAAACTGAACTTTGTAACTTTTCGTACACTTACCGTTTTTCAATGCCCATAATGTCCTAATAATTAGAGATAATGAACTATTGCCGATAAGCCTGAAAACTGAGCCAGAATTTCAGCATAATCGAAAAATCAAAAAACCATATACCTAATAACATAATCGAAAATCAAATAATCAAAAAGCGCATAATCGCATAATCAAAAAACGTTTTACGATTGAACTTTTTTTGTTTGAACACGGAAAAACGATAATTTTTTCAACAAATTCGACGTTTTGACGGAAGGATTCGGGGTTGGATAGTGGCGGCAGATGGGATACCCCCGAATCCTCCCGTCAAAATGTCGATTCCATTGAGAAGAAAAACGCTGCACTAGTTACACAAGGTTTATTATTTTTCTGAGTAGATCAATCGCCTACTAAACACACAGCTTTGTCATTGTCACTACCTACGAACCATATTTTCCCTTCACAATCAAGTTTATTTCGAAGAAATAAACGCTTCACACTCAATGAGAAGAAATAGGGAGCACTTTTGGGGAATTTCAACCCTTAATTTTCACCCCTTAGAAATGACTGACATCAACCAGAAGCTTCGGGGCACAAATCGAGCCCATATAATAAATTTCATCAAAATTAGTCCATGGTAACTAAGGGAAGTGCCGCGTACAAAGTAAAGTAAAGTTGCTAAGTTCACTTGTTAGGTTGCTTTATTATAATAACCCATAATAACGTTCAACTGAAAAAAATTGTATTTGGTATTAGGGAAACAGGAAAATTCACGATCTTTCCAACGGTCTCTTCACATTTGAGATTACTCGGGAAATGAGGGAGCTATGGCCGTTTTAATGAAGTATGGTCGATAACATGAAAAAGTGTTAAAGCGTGGGCAAGTTTTCGTTACGTTTTCTCGATTATGTGCCGATGTTAAGACATGAAATGACAATTATGAGGCACTTTATGTTGCAAATTAGTTGTAAAACCGACCCCTTGAAGGAATGAGATCTGCTTTGTAGACACCCTGTGTAATCGGGGATATTGTTTCTTGGTCATTTATTATTTTTAGTTATGAACCTTAGTGGATATGAACCTTAGTAGATGAGAACGGATTTTTACGTTGCAATTTTTTCCAAGTTGCTGTTACCTGGTTCCGACTAAGATCAATTACACACTTCTATTGAACTGCCCTTCTGGAAACGGAGGATTATACAGGATGTTACATTTCATAACGGTCACAGGGCAAGAGCCAATTTTACAACTCATTTCTATTTAAAAAAAAGCCTCATAGTAATTTTTTGTGGAAGCTTCGGTTTTGAGTTATTTCACTTTTAAGATTTTTTCGTGTTTTCCACCATATGTCAGTAAAACGGCTTTAGCTCCCCGAATTTTCATGATACTTTCTGTCTGATTAGACCGTTGGAAAGAGCGTATATTTCCCTATCTTCTTGATGGAGAAAAATATTTTTTTAAATCGGGAAAACGGATAAATAAAAAATGGACCTAAACGAAAAACTGGTAAAATCTTGGAAATTTCAATATGTTTGAAAACCTCATTGGTTCTTGCAATGACCCACATATCATCAATAATTAGTTCTTAAATAAAGAAGCTACCGGGAGGATCCCTGAATGAGTCATCACCCACTGGGGGAGACGAGGTACGGGGGATACGCCAACATGACGTCACCTTTCCACCTCTCTCTCTCCCGAGCTAACGACATGTGTATAATATACATTATAAATATATTATAATATATTATATTATAAGATCACTCAGGGATGCTCCCTTATGCCAATCTAGTCCAGTCTATCGTCTTCATCATTTCGCTCTCAAACCTTCTCTTCGAATAAGGATCTCCTCGAAGTACTAGGCTCAATAGGTAAATATCCTGTCATCCTCCTAGGTTTCTCTGAAACGCCGGGGCTGACGGGCTAGCCGCCTTCCTCAGTGCTTAGCACCACGGTGTGGTTATGAAACGCCGATGCGACAGTACTGCATGTTAGGATAGGGATCTCTCTTTCTTCGTTGAGTAGGGGTTAAAGAAAAGTCAAACGCCGCAGCGAGAAGGTCAGCTCTTCACTCACCGACACGCAAACATAACAGTTCTGTAATCCGACTTGTGAATTTTCACCTTTAGGCCTAAAAGATGCGCCAAAATCTCAGCTTTCCAAAGGTTTAGTTACCTTTATTTTCAACGAAATGAACATTTCAACGTGAATTGTTTTTCAACGAAATCAGCTTTCCGACTGAGACAATCGAGCACACATTTCGTGTAATTAATCGCACAGTTCCCTGTGATTAGGAATATAATGTTATTCATACAGTGTTTATTTGTTCAATCACACTCTTATGTGTGAATACAAATTTATTCTTATTTTTAATCATGTTTGTAAACATATTTTTGTCATTATTTTATTCATATCCATCAGTAATAATTACTGTGTTAAAATTATTTTAACATCATAATTCATGAGTAGATAGGAGTTTGCCCAATTCTGCCACTCCGTCCCAACGTTCAATCCCTCTGATCGTCTCAGTCGGAAAGCTGATTTCGTTGAAGAAATTCACGTTTTTCTTCTTTCAAACACACATTTTGGTTTATTATTTTCAATAATGAACCTTTGGAATCGACCGAGAAACATTTTTTTTTCAACACCCCCTCAAAATTTGATGGTTTACGTTTCAAGGTACGTAGAATCCAAAAATCGAATAAAAATGTGGCCGTCCGTCCGCCGTACGCCGTGCGCCGTACGCGGCACTTTTGCCGCACTTTTTGGTTGGTGGCTTTGCAGACGAGTGATCAATATAGAAAAATAATAAACCATTGTGTAATAACTTGCAGCGTTTTTTAAAATAATTTCCCCATTGAAATAAAGTAACTAAACCGTTGGAAAGCTGAGACTTTGGCGCATCTTTTAGACTTACAGGCAAAAATTCACAAGCCGAATTACAGAACTCCAGCTTTCCAAGATTTCACCAGTTTTTGTTTAGGTCCATTCTTTATCCGTGTCCCGATTTAAGAAAAAGTTTTACTCCATCATGGAGTTGGAAAAATTTACGCACTTTCCAACGGTATTATCAGATAAAAACGCTGCAAATCATTGCTCAAAGGTTTATTATTTTCTGCAGAGATCACCCTTCTGTATAGATCACTGGTTCTCCATCAATAGCACCTACCACCATCTGTATTCTCCCTTGACCTTCCCTCTCAAATTTCAGCTCCTGCGTTCAATAGGATGGAAAATGGCTTCGGAGCTCACTCAGCTGATCAGTGATCTGAAGAATGAAGAAGCTTTTGAGCAATGATTTGCAGCGTTTTTTACCCACCAACATTTTTTTTACCTACCAACTTTTTTTACCTACCAGCTAGGTACTACCTACCACACCATACTGGCTTCACACCTTCACAATCATGTTTATTAGAAAGAACTAAACGCTTCACACTCGATTGGAAAAATAGAAAGCTTCATATGGAAATTTGATTACTGGTTACGCAGAAGGCAAAACTGTATACAAATCGAAGAAATGAACAGCGATCGCATTTTAGTCCGATAAAATTTGAATGGAGATTAGACCTCTTTTGCGATTCACACTCATGATTCTGTTTTATCGGAGGAAAACCTTCAAGTACTCGTAGGGACCGAACGGTTTGTCCTACAGAGCTCCGGGTGGTCTCAAAAATTTTTAAAAATTCAATGCTATTTAAAATTGGTGAAAAAACGATACCTTAATTTCGAGAGTTTTCGAGCTAGGCACTCTTGAAAATTTCAACCCTTAATTTTCACCTCTTAGAAGTGACCTACATCAACCAAAAGCTTCGCGGCACAACTAGCCCCCAAATGGAGCCCATATACCAAATTTGAACCAAATCGGTCCAGTGTTGCTAAGAAAAGTGCCACGGACGGCGGACGGCGGACGGGGGACGGCGGACGGCGGACGGACATTGCAAATTTGGATTCTACGCACCTTGAAACGTAAAGTGACAAAGTTTGAGGGGGGGTTATAAAAATTTTTTGCGATACGATCACATAGGCTTATTATTAGAAATAATAAACCAAAATGAAGCTTCTACAAAAAATTCCTATTAAGAATTTTTTGCTGAAAATCAGTTGTAACATCGAATCCTGCCCTGTGACCATTACAAAATGTAACACCCTGTATAACTCAAATACTCGATCAAAAATACATACACATGGTCAGAAAAAATGAAATAGAGGGCAGGAAAATGTTTGTTAACATTCTCATAATAAAAACCCACATCATAACTAGTTTAAACGTATTTTTTGTAAAGAACAAAAAATACGAACTCTGGGTAACCCTTCAGCACCACAATCTTAATACGGGTACCTACCTATTTGTGACCACTTGAATATGAATTCCTGACAGTTCATTTCAAGTAAGTTTTGATTCCGTTCTTTTAAAACAGACAGGTATACAACTACTCGACTTCTTCAAAGCCTCTAGAAGATACCGCCGAAATTTCCCGGATTAGTTGCCAATGGTTTACTTCATTTCAATGTCATTCAAAGTAGAACGGAATCATAGTGTATGTAGTCTCACCTACTAGTCTACACTACCTGACGTGATACCTACAGAACAATAGCACCCTACACTACCAGTTCCTATTATGAGAGAACCCAATGCACCTATTGTATAAAATTTTGAACTCAACCTTCCTGTCAGAGGCGAGGATAGAGTGTATACCTTTGATTTTATTTTAGTACGTATGTTTACGGGGTGTGCCACGTTGAAAACAGTAGGGAAGAATTTTACAACTAATTCAAGTATGAAAATGCCTCTAAGCAATATTATCTAATCTTTGTGAGTCTATTTTTTTGGTTTATTATTTCTAATAATAAGCCTATGTGATCGTATCGCAAAAAATTTTTATAACCCCCCCTCAAACTTTGTCACTTTACGTTTCAAGGTGCGTAGAATCCAAATTTGCAATGTCCGTCCGCCGTCCCCGGCACTTTTCTTAGCAACACTGGACCGATTTGGTTCAAATTTGGTATATGGGCTCCATTTGGGGTCTATTTGTGCCGCGAAGCTTTTGGTTGATGTAGGTCACTTATAAGGGGTGAAAATTAAGGGTTGAAATTTTCAAGAGTGCCCTAGCTCGAAAACTCTCGAAATAAAGGTATCGTTTTTTCACCAATTTTAAATAGTATAGAATTTTTAAAAATTTTTGAGACCACCCGGAGCTCTGTAGGACAAACCGTTCGGTCCCTACGAGTACTTGAAGGTTTCCTTCGATAAAACAGAATCATGAGTGTGAATCGCAAAAGAGGTCTAATCGCCGTTCAAATTTTATCTGACTAAAATGCGATCGCTGTTCATTTCTTCGATTTGTATACAGTTTTGCCTTCTGCGTAACCAGTAATCAAATTTCCATATCAAGCTTTCTATTTTTCGAATCGAGTGTGAAGCGTTTAGTTCTTTCTAATAAACTTGATTGTGAAGGTGTGAAGCCATTATATTTAGTGTGGTAGGTAGTACCTACCAATAGTTGGTAGGTAAAAAAAAGTTGGTAGGTAAAACAATGTTTGTAGGTAAAAAACGCTGCAAATCATTGCTCACTGATCAGATCACTGATCAGCTGAGTGAGCTCCGCAGCCATTTTCAATGCTATTGAATGGAAGTGCTCTTCCAGGCGTCTCCAGCATTCGAGGATATCTTCTTCACTCCTCACATCACTGATCAGCTGAGTGAGCTCCAAAGCCATTTTCAATCCTATTGAATGGAGGTGCTCTTCCAGGCGTCTCCAGCATTCGAGGAGATCTTCTTCACTCCTCACATCACTGATCAGCTGAGTGAGCTCCAAAGCCATTTTCAATCCTATTGAATGGAGGTGCTCTTCCAGGCGTCTCCAGCATTCGAGGAGATCTTCTTAACTCTTCAGATCACTGATCTGCTGAGTGAGCTCCGAAGCCATTTTCAATCCTATAGAACGCAGGAGCTGAAATTTGAGAGGGAAGGTCAAGGGAGAATACAGATGGTGGTAGGTGCTATTGATGGAGAACCAGTGATCTATACAGAAGGATGATCTATACAGAAAATAATAAACCTTTGAGCAATGATTTGCAGCGTTTTGATATAACCCCCCCCCCCCCTCAACATTTTGTTAGTAAACTATCTGAGAGTAAACATACGGGATTTCAGGTCGGTAGGACGAATAATAGCAGAGTTATAATGGAAAATGTACAAAAAAACAGGGCCTGGGACATAAAACAATTTTTATATATTTTATTAAACATTTTTTAATATACCCCCACTCATATATTTTGTCATTCAACAATCTGAGAGTATACATACGAAGTCGTAGGTCGATAGGACAAATAATAACGGAGTTATTGCAAAAATTGTACGAGAAAACGTGACTTGAGCACAGCACTCAGGTATCACCTCCAACCCTCGTTTAAGGGTGATCACCTCTCGCGGGTTAAGGAGATAGAAAACTCCCTAAGCCCTCCAAAAACAGGCCAGAATGAGAGAATTGATTAGTTCGAAAAATTAACGTCGAGCAGCACACAACGAGCTTTGGAAAAATAGAGGGGGAAGTGACTGACTGACCAGTTGTAACGCGCCAGTACGCGTATGACACACAAACTGAATGCAGTATTTCACTATCACAACTGGTCATTTGGTTTGGTTTGGTTTTCTAATTGAATTAAATAGTTTGCGGTAATTATGTTGGTTTTTTCTTTTTGAAACATGTTCTCTAATGATCGTAGAAGGAGATAAAATTATTTTTTAAAAAATTCTGGGTCGTTTTCGATTTTTTGGGGGCCGCTAAAGTTGACCTACACAACTGGTCATTGGAAAAAGGACCACAATGCACCTCAATGACCAGGTATGCGGTGGCTATACGCAGCAAATGACCAGGAAGCGCCATGTACGATACCACACATACACACACACACACACACACACACACAGACATACACTTATGGCTTTTTTCGCGGATTTGGATTCAGAATGGTCTAAAACGGATTACTGTGTGGTTATTTTTTTTTCTGTTGAGTGTTGTCCAACATCACCCCAGATCGATCGCATAAGGACGCCCAAGTCTTACTGTGGGACGTCCTAAAAATGGGGAACCTTGGATCGTTAAGGGGTTCCGGAAGGTAAACAGACGGCTTGTGGAGTGGCAACATGTCCTAATGCAAGGGAACTGACGACTTTGGTTGGATATGCATTGCTTCCTGGGTATGCAGCTCCAAATTTGATCAATTGTTGCCCAGAATCTGACGTGAAGAGTTGACGTATATGGAAATCGGTATCCTGGCAATAAGTAAATGATAATCATCCCTTAAGGTTTCTTCTGTCATCTATCCGCAAAAATCTTAATTGGAATGCCATCAAGTATACATATATACGATACGAAAATTAAGATATCAGTTGAAAAAATAAACAAATATGCCCAGACAAAGGCTCGCTTCCGGAGATTCCCTACACCCACCACTGTATTGATCAGCTCGGGACTCATTATGCCTTAATTTCAACAAGGAGCACACTAAAGTTTGCCTTATACTTATGAAGCTTCGATACATAATCTAATATTACTGCCTTACCTGCACATATCCTGAAAATTCCGTTAAAAACAAACTTTTCACAAAAACTGCCCCAAAAACAACATTTTTTGCAATCGAAATTTTTCACACAAATATTTTTCAAAATTTCTGAAACGCAAAAAAATCCACTCAAGCAGAATGAGTTGATGAACGAATTCTAAAAGAAATATTTAAAGTTTTGGCCAAGAAAATCGAAATATAGGCTGATATGAGAGAGTAGTCAGCCATGTGGGAGATACACACAACACGAATCGTTAGAATTATGCAACCAACCCCTTGGTTGAAATAAAACAAACTCAAACAACACTCTCCTCGTCACTGATCTCATAAAGTATAACACAAAAAAAAGAAGAAAGAAAATAATTCGCCGATTTAAACTACAATTAAATTTTTGAAGCGAATGTGATCACCCAGAAATGTGTGGGACTAACCGTATGTTCCCCTTGAGAACGTGACAGAAATTGACCTAATCTCCAATCAAATTTCATTGATGAAACCGAAACTTTGCCGGTTAATTACCGGTTTTATGTCGCTCATTTGGGCTCCCTTAGCAACTACGAACTCGTAATAAAACAACCCACAACTCTCAAATAGCGATTTTATTGCTAATTGCCGGTAGTAGTGTATAAAGAAAAGCCGAGATCTATGTAGACAGGTTATTTCTACAGTAAAATAATAAACCATTTTGTGATTCAGAGTGAAGCGTTGATACTCTCCCCATTTCGTTTTTCTTACAGGTTATTCAAAGCCCATGTACACATTTTAGGGCTGAGGGTTGAAAGGAAGTAATGAAAAATCCCGTGCACCAGCTAACGTTCAACAGACTCTACATTGATATTCTGAGGGTGGATCCTTTCTTTCGGAAATCGAACAGAAAAGCTGTTGGTCGCCCTCGCTGCTTCCCCAAAACACCGGAGAGAAGGGTGAATTGGACCGAGAGAGGCCGTTTTGACCCCTCAATTCCCCGTTGGTCCCATTCAAGCGAGCGTATCCGCCCTTTCATCGCCAGCCGCCCCAACGTGCATCTCTTCGGCCTACGGAAGATACAATGACAAGGCGCGGAGGGCGTGACAAGGACTCCCGATCATTTATCACGCAAAACAACGGCCGTTCATCATTTCTTCTGATGGCTCTCAGTGAAGAAAATTCTGTCTTCTCGAGGACCGACTGAATGGAGACGTCTAACAGCGTAGTTACAGATACGGTAAGAGTTAGAAAATTAGTGTACCTAATGGTTTTGATTGAGTACACAATTCAAAAATATATTGTTTAATAATGCTTGTAAGGTAAACCGCACAATAAAGTTCAATTACAGCTTCTTCAGCAATAATTAATGAGGCTGTAAGGCTTCCTCTTTGAAAATGCAGTTCAGTTGCAGCAGATAGTAAAAGGTCGTTGGCAAGAATTACTCAACTCACCCGAAAGGTCTGATCTGACAACCATGAACAAAATTTCATAACGAAGGGACCCAGAACTTTATAGCTATTTTTTGTTAGGTAACTTCCGTTATAATAAACTAGATTGTTAACCTTGTACGATATTATGGTTGGTATGTACGACCATTAGGCCAGTAGATATATAACATACCAAGGACGAGTGAGCCGAATACAGCACACTAATATGTTTCTGCAGGATCGAATTTATGTCGTTGCAGGTCCATGTTTCTCCGATTTATTTCCCCCTCTCGTCCTATGACGGCCCGGATCATCAATTCACAGTCTTCCCCACCGAAAAAAGGTTATTTTCCTATTTCATTTTCGTTTTTGAAAATTGGAGTTATTTTCCAGTGGACCACGATCAATAGTAAGTTGAATATCATGTATTATTCATCATAATTACTATTTCATCATGACTGTATCATCACTAGATATAGTTTCAGTTTTATTGAGAACTATTCGAATAGTCATTTCGTTATTCCATCTGGGTCTAGACTCTAGACTCTGAGGTAAGTAAAGATGAGTGAGCCGAATACGGCACACTCATCCTCCCCAGGTACTTTTGATTCCGAGTCAACCAACGTAGCAGAAGCTTTGTTTTTTACCCTTCCTCAGTGTAATATTCAGAACCAAAGTTCATTCTCTATTTTTTAGGCAGAATATAACAATAAATGACCATTTATGAGCATAAATGGAGAAAAAAGATCGTAGGACATCCGTAAGTAGGTTACCATTTAGGAGCAAAAAACGGGATTGGATTATCGCATAATGGTATGTGTTGCTTCAAGTTCATCTGGGGAGAATCTAGTAAAAATCTAAAAATGTTTCTTAAAAAAAAACATGCTCCCGCTACCTTGGTAGATTCGGAAGCAAAGACACATTTATGTATCACCTATAACGACCTATAACGAACATATTAGTGGTACAGGCAGGGTGGATCAGGACATCAGTCAGTACCACATAAATATCGATTATAGGAAAAAAATGGTACTGGACTCTTTTGACGTGGATTTTGGACACGGTCAAAATCAATGCTTGACAGATACATAAGATTACTCGGAGGCAAATTGGCAAACTCAACTTGAGGAGAGAACAAGTTGTCACACACATCACGAGGTAGAAAACCACGGTGAGAATAAGGGGTCCAATGACACTGTCGTCAAGAGGTCATTGAGTGTCCTAAATGAAATAAGGTATAATTGCATTGATCATCTCCTCAGGTCGTAAAACTAGAGGTCGTATCGCATTCCGAGTGGCGATGTTGGATTCAGCGTGTAAAAATATAACTGAAACCATAGTCAAAAGTTGAGAAAAACTTAAAGGATTCCAAGTTGAAAATGCAATTTTTTAAACTTTCAAATCGATTTTTCTCGAAAACTAGAGGTCGTAGCGCATTCCGGTTGGCAGCGTTGGATTCAGCATGTGAAAATCTATCTGAAACCATAGCCAAAAGATGGAAAAAAATTAAAGGATTCCAAGTTGAAAATGCAATTTTTTAAACATTCAAATCGATTTTTCCCGAAAACTGGAGGTCATAGCGCATTCCGGTTGGCGGCGTTGGATTCAGCGTGGGAAAATCTATCTAAGACCATAGTCAAAAGTTGGAAAAAAATTAAAGGATTCCTAATTGAAAATGCAATTTTTTAAACATTCAAATCGATTTTTCCTGGAAACTGGAGGTCGTAGCGCATTCCGGTTGGCGGCGTTGGATTCAGCGTGCAAAACTCTATCTGAAACCATAGTCAAAAGTTTGAAAAGAACTTGAAGGATTCCAAGTTGAAAATGCAATTTTTTAAACATTCAAATCGATTTTTCCCAAAAACTAGAGGTCGTAGCGCCATTCCGGTTGGCGGCGTTGGATTCAGCGTGCAAAAATCTATCTGAAACGGCTATATGACGGCTATATGACGTCATTGAGCCAGAACCCCCATTTCCTATTACCACTGAGGTTGAACACAAGAGGAAGAGGAGGCGTGTGGACGCAGAATGCAAGAGCCGTGCCACTTCAATGTGACGCAGGTTTCAAATGGAGTACAATGTCTCCTTTCATAGAAAAACCGTGATTTTTCTTCCTCTATTGAGTTTTTTATAGTTAAAATTAAAATAACTAGTCAATAAATTGTGGTAGTTATGTGAAACAAAAGCGTACAGCGTATGATTCATTGTTAAAATTGACCCAGTGTAATTCTTCTCCTCCAGAGGACGAGTGTGCCATATATGGCACACACCCCCACTCGAGATTTTTATATTATTTCTCTAAGCTTAAACTAAATCTAAATAATAGAGAATTAAAAGGAAAAACATTTGTTTCTAAAGGTATATAGTTCTCGTCCTTGGTGGGTTCATTAATGGTAAAGCTTGATCTTTGAGGACTGGTGATCTTTGCATGAAGACAATAAACCGTTCTGTAATAATTCGCTGCGTTCTGGAATGGTGTGGGAGAAGGTGAATGTGGGACACACTGTGGATTCATAGGCGTGATATGGGGACTGGTTAACATCCCACTTTTGAACCAAAAGGTGATGAAATGGGAGGTTTATAGGAGGTAAAACGATGGAAGGTTACTTTAGATAGTTTCCTACAAGGTTATTGCGTGGTGAGTTTACGAAGTCAAGATACCTACTTAAAAAAATTACGAGACTCGTTACAAAGCTCATAACGTTACCTTAGCTATGACTATGAAGACTTTCCATCTCACGCGTGTAGCATCTCTCAGAATAATTGCATACCTAGGAATTTGTGCTCCTTGACACTCCGTATTAAAGAGCACTCATGAACGGTAATACGACACTCGAAGCAAACAATAATCTTTATACCGCGTCAAGAGGGTGATATTCTGATATAGTCCTCTGTACAGAATGAAGGCTCCAAAAGAGAGGGTGTGTTGAAGGGAGACGAGTGCTTGGGGTGGCTGTTATAATTAATAGATCTCAAAGAGAACTCCTCAAAAGAAGGATTGCAGGAGAGGAAAATTATGGTGGGGTAGATGAGAGAGGGACTTCTCATTCTATTTACTCCTGTAATGAACGGTGGTCGCGTACAGGAAGCGGGGGAGACGGAATGCTCCAGGTTTGTTTTCGCGTGATGCATAATGACAGGGTACGCAGAACTCCCGAGATTGTTTGTTTGATCGATCGAGGGCGTCTTGTCGGTCTGAGTTCTTTCGCCGGACGATGTTTGTTCCGTCAATAATCAAATCTGCTTCACGAATCACGAATCACGCAATACAAACCACGATATCGAGGATCACTAAGTTGTGTAAGCATGACCTAGGATGTCTAACCCAATCCCATCGCAGGGTGAGAATAAAAGGGACTCCATACCAAATAAGGTTTTTTTCTCTGGGAAAACCAATCAAAGTTTTATTTTTGGTTTATTATTTTCAATAATGAGCCTTTGAATCGAGCAAGAAAAAAAACAAAAACAGTTTACCCCCCCACCTATCAATAAGTATAAAAACACTATAGGACTGAATGGATACTTTAAATTGTATTGTTGAATAATATAACAGTTTGTAAAAAGGCATCTTGATGTAGAATATAATAATGGCCGAGGGCAATGCAGATGTC